>STGP01008856.1:0-10332 GCA_004918865.1 Caryocar brasiliense | reverse complement strand
ATAATATTACACATTGGTGGTTGATAATATTGCATATTACCAAATTAACTGAATGATTTTTATGAATTAATTCTCTACTTTTGTTTAACAATTATATTTTTTGGTGCCCAAACCTTTATATAAATAGGTGAATTGATAATAATTATAAAAAATTTTTAAACTCATTTACCTTATATCTCTTTAATGTAGCATTTATTAAGTAAATAAAATTTCACATTTGACTCTATAAAATATAAATAAGTTAAATCCTATATATTTATTTAAAACATAAATTTATTATACTTTCATAATTGTGTTCCTATTATTAATAATTCAATCACCTTGTAATTGATTATATATGTGCAAATAGTAAGTTTTGTGAATGAAGTGAAGTTTAATTTAAATGATATATTATCTTATATATAAGTGAAGACCTAATTTAATTTTAATTTTATTATTACATAACTTTTTTAAAATATTGAGTTAAATTTATTTATATTTAAAGTCATGCTAAGTATACTTGCATTATAATATGAATATATAATTTATATATAGTACTTTAGTATATTATTTAATTCTAGTTAGACTTCAAATCAACCTTATCTTTGTTTGATTCATAATCTCGTGACAAGATTGATAAAGAATTGAAGAATTAATTTGGATTCTGATTATAAAATGACTTCTGAATAATAAATTTTCTTTTAAGTGTAAAAAATATAGTTATATAGTAGAATATTTTTAAAAAATTTTATTATAAACCTTAAATACAAAAACAAAAGTTATAACTAAAAAACACACAAATATTTCTGAATCTCCCACGTATGGTCTTCCCTTTTTAAAATTTTTACCTTTTTTTAAGGTTTCTAAAATTGCAATAAAAGTTCTGCCGTATGTTAAGTTGGAATTTATATAAACTGGCATGTAATTTGTTCTAGCTACCTTTTATCGCAAAACAATCTTTATGATCTCCTTTTACAAGACCTGTCTCTGAATGTTTCATTATGTAGGAAATAATACATACATAAATCATATAATAACAAACTAATTATGTAATAGAAATATACTTGGTGAATAACTAGTATTCTTAAATTTATGGATATGTCTATCTTTGGTTTAAATTATGAACGAATGCTATTATTTGTCCGTCAAAAGAAGGCAACTAGTGTCTTCTCAACGTCCACACTCTAAGACCTAAGAGGCTATAAGTGATTCTCCGAAAGATTGCTAATTTTGTGAATATTCTCTTTTGTAAAAAATTCACTATTTTTTTCTTTTTAGGTTTTGTGCTAAATCTCTTATGTATATTTTCTGTGAAGGAGGGTCTTTCTTATATAGGTAAAAGATTTGAAGTCACATAGATTTCTAATAGTGCTAGAACTCCACAATTAGATATCTTATCAACTTATGATAAGATATTTTAAATTAGTTAATGATTTAATGTGGATAATCTAATAATTATCAAACATCTTCCGTTTTATCCACTTTGGAATCATTTGTTAATATTCCTTTTAACAATTAGCAAGAATCTTTTCACACAGGAAATAGAGCGTGTGACTGGACAAAGCATCGATGGATAGTCAGGACCTATATTAAGCAATTACCAAAATTGACATAGGCTACATAATAAATGAAATAGTCATCCATATCCTAGATCAAATTTGTTTGCACCAAAACAAGGATCTAAATCCTTCATAAACAATGATCTCACTTGATTCGATCTCGATACTTCTAATCCATGATTATCAATCGTGCTCATATGATAATTGTTTGGGCAATGAATCATAATACTTGTACAAACTACCAATTATCTTTCCTCATTCTTCATACCAACCAATTTGCATTCGAGCATATAACTAGCATGGTCCACTAGGATGAATTAATATCATGTTTCTTGGATGTTATACTAAGTTGTGACATTTAGTCCAAACTTCATGATATAGGTATAGGTTCGAAGGCATAAATAATTTAGCCTTACATAGTGATAGAGAGGGAAAAGATTATGTCATTAACCTATATGGTCACTAAAACACATATGGTATGATTCCTGTTATGACGGAACTCCCACTCAATGGGTCCTATTACTCTCTAACATCGTACGATTCCAGTCCAAATACCACTTAGGCATCCGACCCAAGTTATATTCACCAAATCATTACTCCAAATGTCTTTGCTCATAACTTGTTGACTTTAAACAGGTTTAATGGAGTTGTAGGTTATTCCATTATAATGACTCAATTTCATATTAAGTCTCATCTCAAATATATTGAGGCAACTAATTACGAGCATATCTTTCCTACTAATAGAATAGTGGGCAGCACTACCTCTTTGCACTTAGCTTTCTCGTTTTTAATGTTACACAAACATTAAACATTGATAATGTTCTAGTCTCATCTTGCATGTTACTCAAACATTAAGGCAATCATCCGTGTGAGTGGACTGATCTTGCCTAATGATATGTACGTGCCATAACAACAAAATTAATATGTTAAGATTTCTGAAAGAGAAACATCAAAGTATTTATTTCATAAATCAGAAATATAATATCCATCACAATCTAGTAAAACCTAAATTCTTTATATAAGTTTCAAACACATATCTAACAATTAGTTTGGTGAGAGGATCGGCAATCATATTGCTAGTAGATACATGTTTAAAGGGCTATCTCGTATTTCTTAATCATCTTTCTAATGTAGTAAAAATAGATGTCTATACACTTTGACCTCTGATAATATTTGAGTTCTTTAACATATGCTAATGCAACTATGCTATCTGAGTAAATTGTCATTAAGAGCATTTACTTCTAAGAGATGTAAGGATCTTTTCATCCATATAACTTCTTGTACATAACAAGAACAAGTTATAGTTGACAATACTAGCAAAATTGTTTCTTTGTGCACTAAGAAATAGTTATTCTTTTAAGCATAAATGCATAGTTGAAAGTGGATTTTCTTCCATCTCTTTATCCACCTTAATTGGCATCATTATATCTTTTTAATTTCATCTCACCCTTTCTCTAAGAAATGACATAATCATTAATACCACAAAGATACCTTTATATCCTTTTAACGGCTTGCCTATGAGTAGGTTCTGAATTGCTTTAGTAACGATATACCAAGCTAACTACAAAAAAGATATCTGGGCGTGTACAAAACATCACAGACATTAGACTCCCAATTGCATTTGCATATGGAATACTTTTCATCATTATCTTCTCTTTTTTAGTTTTTGGACAATGATCTAGACTTAGCTTTTGCCCTTTAACAACTAAAGTACCAATTAGATTACTATTATTTATTCGAAAATGTTCTAAAATTCTTTTTATATAGGTTTCTTGTGACAAACCAAGAATACCTCTAGAATGGTCCTGAATTATTTTTATGCCAACTACATAGCTCGCTTCACCTATATACTTCATCTCAAAAGTAGAGGATAACCACTATTTAGTGGTATTGATCATATCCAAGTTGTTCTCTGCTAATAATATGTCATCAACATATAATGAGAGAAACACCAACATATACATAGTTGCTCTCTTCTATTATGACAAATTTTCCACTAAGGAATGCAGTATTTATATCCATTTGGAACAAATCTAAATTCAAATAGATAATGATATTATTTTTAGCCATGGAGTCCATCTCATCCTTCGTAGTAGCTAACCGTTTATCTCGAATAGATAATGATAAATCTTCTCATTAAGAAACATGTTCATCCTCATCTAATGAAATACCAATGAAAGCCTCATTTTCAATATGGAAATGCTGATGTGGAATAGGAAAACTGAAATCCTATTCCAGGTTCATTAAGAAACAAGTTCATCCTTACCTAATTGAAGGATTTCAAAACTGAAATCCTCTACTATTGGTGTGCTCCCACTATGGGTGTACTTGCAATAGGAGAACTACTACTATCTTTGGCGATCTCCAGTTGAGTTTCAATTTTTCCACCTTTGCTAAAAGATTGTGGAGTCTCTTTTTGTAACTCAAGCAAGTAGAAATCTTGTTGTATTTCACCTATACTCAGAAATTCGTACTTAATGAATTTCACGTTTCGAGATTCAATCTCTCACTTACCATTATCTAGTTGTTCACCATATATAACATATCCTTTCAAATGTTTAGTATATCTTATAAACACCTATTTATTTGCTTTTGACCCAAGTTTACCAAACCTATGGGTTGAGTTGTTAACAAATCCAATTGATCCTTATGGTTGCAAATAACTTAAATTAGGCTTACACCTAGTCTATAACTTATATGGAGTAGAGGGTACCGATTTACTAGGTACTAAGTTAAGTATATAAACAGTAGTTAATAAAGCATCTCCCCAAAACTTAATTGGGAGATTAGCCTACGCCATCGTAGACTTTACTATATTTAGTAAGGAACAATTCTTGTGTTCAACAACACCATTTTGTTGTGGTGTCGTAGGAATCATTAGTTGCCTGCATATTCCTTTTTCCTCACAATAGGTCTTGAACTAATCAGACAAATAAATATAAGAAAATAATATGTATCTTGTTATTCCTATATATTCATTGGACCACAAATATTCGAATGTACTAGCTCTGAAGGACGAGTGGCTCTTATCACCTTACTAAAAGGCTCTTTGCTTACTTTTCTTAGCTAAGTAAGACTTACGGATAGGAACATTGACTTTTGTAAAATGCTCTAATAAGCCAACTTTCGCTAGTTGATTAATCCTACCTTGTCCAATATTTCTAAGTCTAGAGTGCCATAAAATAGATTCATAATTAGCATACGAAATACTAATGGAATCTAGTTTATTATCATCTAAATCCAAACTAAAGAAACTATTGTTAAAAACACTATGTCCAAATAAAGATCTATTATAATAAATATCTAAACCATCACTACTAAAACAAAATGAATATTTTAAAGAAACCATTACTGTAACTGAAAATAGATTACAACAAATCTTAGGTGCATAAAGTGCATTATATAGTAGCAATACACACCCACTACGTATCCTCAGTTGGTATGAACCCATTCCAGGGACTTCCTCTCATAAATAGTTTCCAAGAGCGACACACTGAGAACCTGCCAAACTTGATGATAATCTAGTGTTTGTGCCTTGTCAACAATCCACTCAAAAATGGATTTAGCAACTGATGCATGTGTACAAACCAAATTGTAAATAAAGTTTGGAGAAGCATATCCTTTCTCTTCACAGTTATAGCACTCGAGTCTACATAAACTCTTTGCATGCATTGCCTACTTAGCTAGCTTACTTTTAATGAGTTTCCTAATAACCTCATCCTTCTTCACGTGTTTGGACCTACCCTTTTGTGCTCCTTATTCCCTACATGGGCCACTTGGGCATCCATTTTGGACACCTCTTGGTATTCAGCCTTTAACTCAACATATCATGATATATCACTGAATGTCTTAATATTCTCGCTATGAGTCATAAGGAGTTTCATTTGGGATCATTCAAGGTCTAGGAATGAATGGATCACAACCAGAACCTGTTGTTCATCACTAAGATCAACACTAGCTCCTTTAAGATCCTTAATCATCGAACTCATAGTTCGAAGATGTTCCAGTATTGTAAGGTTATGATCTTTTATATACTACTGAAACCTTAAAGTCAAGGTACAAAGCCTTGCAGCTGAGGCTTGACCAAATGTTATTTTTCAGCTTATTCCACATCTCCATAGTAGTGGGGTAATTTTCAAATTCCCTAATCAGGTCATTGTGTATGCTACTTAGCATAATCACGCATGCACATCTATCTTTCTTGACCTAATTATTATAAGTCTACATATCTCAATAAACTTAGGCACTGAGCCCACCTTAGGCTGGATTATTACAATGGTCAACTTTTTCAGAACTTCTAACTCATTAAGGAGATACGTAATCTTCCTCAGCCATATATCAGTTCTTACCATCAAGCTAACAACTATGTTCTTGGATGCCATCTTTCACTATAGGTGATTAAAATAAACAATAAATATTAGGCACTTTCTTAACTCTTTTAAATTAATAGCCATAATTAACGTCCATATTTAAGATTAAAATTGTGTTGATTGAGAGAGAATTAAATGTTGAATCATATATAGTTAAAAAGTTTATAATTATAGTTTTTAGTGATCAAACGGTGCAAGAATTTGAAGTTTTATTATTGTTTAAACAAAGTACATTAATGTTTAAAATTGTCTTGCAGTATAAATGTAGAAACGTAAACTCACAGTACGATTTTACTGATTCTACCACTTCAAATCACTAGTCTACTTTGATTATACTTTAGTATGATTTATAGTACAAGTTAACTAGAATAATTCATAACAAATCGCAAACTTGTAAAAAGGTACGTTTAGAATCGCGAGTTTGACAACTATGCTAGCCATCGACTCCTTCTAGTGGTCAAATTGTGCAAATTGAAGGTAACTCCATCGGCAGCTCCAATGCTGCTGTCAACTCCCACTTCATGAATTTCGACAACTATTTC
Source organism: Caryocar brasiliense (assembly GCA_004918865.1). Taxonomy (NCBI): domain Eukaryota; kingdom Viridiplantae; phylum Streptophyta; class Magnoliopsida; order Malpighiales; family Caryocaraceae; genus Caryocar; species Caryocar brasiliense. The sequence goes on along the minus strand of STGP01008856.1, from coordinate 3,882 downwards.
AAAGAACTAATCAATGGATTTAACCCAAGAGCCCAACCAATAAAAGCAACGAAGAAGCAATCGACTTGTTCACAACGGCAGATTTTGTGATCTTGCCCGAAAGCCTCGAGAGAACTAAAATTTCTTGCTTCAATTCAACCTCAAACCCTAATTTCAACCTTTTCAAGACTTTCATGTCAACTTGGTATCATTTTCAGTCGTATATCAGAAATTGCACCTTAATAAAGACATCAATCCTCAATTTCCCTCACTAAGCCATAATATAATTAAATTTATTGACAAAAAAGAATTACTTTCTAAAGGAAAATATTTTGCTAAACAACATAACAACACTAAGAATCATCTCTAACCATCAAGTTTTATCTCAAACAAACTTTGCCTCTTGATTTTGGAGTTATAATCAAGAAAACTTACCTTAAACAATGCTTTTAACTCATTTTACTTTTTAGTCACTTCCTTAACTTCCCTATGCTTTGATTTTGATTTCCCAAGCTACAATCTCAATTGACTTAGTTGGTTTGTTAGTAGTAAGATTTGATGATAAAAAGAAGAAAAAAAAATGAAGAAACAGTGGATGGAAGGTCAATGAGGGTTAGTGGCCTTTCCTCCCCTATTTCTACCCAAAATAGATGGAACGAAAAAAACAAAAAAGGGATTTGGGTTTGGCTTATTTCCACCCAAGATATTCCGATTGCCTAGGGTCCTTACGCATTCACTTTATCTTTTCGAGTTTTATCTTTGCAATTTTTTATTGCGGGTGATGTGACTGCAAAAGTATCTGTCCATGATTATTCGACCGATAATTCAGATAACTTGCTTGTTGATGATGCTATACCCTTGAAACTCCGATTGCTTTGAGTGGTCTTTGAGCCTTGGCCATGAATTTTGCTCGACCGATAGGTCACATGCTCTGCTCACTTGAGGCTTTTGACCACTGTCATGATTATATAAAGTGCGATATATTAAGAAAAACTTTTTGATCTGATAAAAAAAAATGTAATATTAATTTATTTTCTTTTTTAAAAAATTACATATGACATTGGTGTACATTTAAATTACACTAATTATTAGCAAACAAATTAATGTGTGCATATGTATTAATATATAAAATGTTAAATAATAATTAACTTTAATAACTTGTCTTAACAAAGAAAGGAAGAAACTGAAAAACTTGTACAAATAGTAATTCTAACCTCCTCCTTAGATTCATTTGTAAAAGATGTAACGAAATATTACAAAAAAAGTTATGGTATGATCCAATTCATTCTTTAAATAAATGAGCCATATTTTCTGTCTTCAACAAAAATGCTATCTTGACAAAACACAGTAGCACCACAACTTCCATTCTTTGTCAACACTGAGCTCCATGCCACAACTAGACCCAAATGACCATTTCCTATTAAAGCTAGCCTCCATTGCTGCTAAAACCTATTATGAACGTAGAGACAACTTTCCACATCGAAGGTTGTGATTTTTTACTTAATTGTGAAATTTGTCAACAAGGAAATTTTGTTCAATGACAAACACTTCCCCAAGTTACGCAGCGTATCTCCTTAACTTCAATCTTCGACCATTGTGCCAACCACAACCTACATACTCGACCATTGGTGCCATCGCAATCGCCTCCATGGGTTGAGATCAATGCTTGCGAAGGCTCCTACAACCACAACTGTACCAAATCAGAACTTCGTCTTCAAAGTCCAAGCAAATATATCGAATGGCGAAGGCATCTTCAAAATTGATGCCCTGTTAGAGGATTCTAGTCGCGTTGCCGTCTCGTTTTTTGAAAAGTCTTTGGAGAGATGAAAGCAAGCTCCTGCAACACAATGGTTTTAGGGTTTGCACGACGGTAACATAATAGAGTTTGATTAAGTAGCGTCACTCGTCTCCTGCATGCAGCGATGGCGAGACAACGAACGTGCTAGAGGAGTCGACACGGTGCGGTGGCGACCACAAAGTGGTGTATTGATATTTTGATGAAGAAACGAGTAGTGTTGAGGAAAGAGGAAATGAAAGACGGGGGAGGACAGACAAGGATTATTATCAGCATTTTAAGCTCTGGTTGGAAAGGTTAGGCTAGGCTCAGGATGGGAATAGTATTTTTTTTTTAATTTTAAAAGTTTTGAGAATTAAAATTTAAGATCAGAGGTTAAAATTATTATTTAAAATATGGAATTAAATAAAATAATAATAATAATAATAAAAAGAAAACATGAACCTACGGGGCTAATTTTTTTAAAATATATTTTCTTAATTATAACTATTGTATTATATGAAATTTCTTCCAATTTAAACTATTCTAATCTTTACCGACAAACTTTAATTGCACGTACACGTCCGGATTAGTATTCATTTATAGTTGTCGTACTCAGAAGTAACGATACAGGTAGTGATAGCAATTGATAATAAAATAATAACAATAATTTTAGAAATTAACATTGCTGCTTCATTGCCGATACATCAAATAAGAAAAACAGGATTTCCAACGATAGCACAGTGCATTGACCATTGCAACATACGGCGTGGTTTTCAGCATCAGCGTCAGCTAGCAACTGTGCAGCGATGGCTACGCGCACACTTTGCATTGATGCATCTCCCCGAACTCCGTGCCAATTGTGTAATGCCGTACATGGCTACAGGCCCTATCCGCACCTATGATGTAGTTATGCGTCGCTATTGATACTACAACAATTTTGATCTGCATGGCCACGTCAACTGCAGTATTAAATAAAAAATTGCCACTTGTTTTTTCAAGAAGTCTGGTAATAGTAGTACGGAGGAAAAAATGAAAATAGTTGAATGTCTCCTTCAAGACTTGAGGCAATTTACTTTTTGCAATACTAGCAAGTGATATTTAGTATTTAGGTATAGTTGAAGGTATTATGTAATATCAAGGTATCCTATACTAACGAGATAGTACTTGTCTATAATATTTAAACAAACAACATAAATTGAAAATATTATATATAGCCAACCTCATCAGATTGCTACTAAATTGCACTTATAAGAACATCTACAAAATTACTATATGCACAAGGTATTGGATGCAAGAATGCAGTGCTTGTCCTCCATAAACTATCTAAGATTTAGGCATTATGTGTAGAACCTTCATATCCTGCCATGATGTACTTGAATTGCAAGTCTTAGTCATTGAATAACCATAACAACCAATGTACCTTGACCTGTCCTTATCGTTAATCATTACGCGAACATGCATTCCATCAATTACGCCAATTGCATCTTGTAACACAAAGGTGAGTAAATGGTTCGGAAATTACATGTCAAAATTATTGAAAATCATGCATTACACAGCGGTTGAAAGTTTAAAGCGCCTTTGACATATACCTTAAAATACGATCAATACTTACTGATGAGTCGAATTTATATCATATTTTATAGGTCAATTATGTATCATTTTGCTAGAATATCATGCATAACTGGTCATATTATGAGTCAAACTTTATTGTTTTCAAGTTATGGCGATAATTTATAAGAATGAAGCTTTCTTAGCTTTTTCTTGTGCTTTTCAGGCCTTAATCCAACAAATGGCAAAACTAAAAAGAGAATAGAGCAAGGAAAGACCAACCTAAGAAAAGAAAAAATCAAGTTCTGGACCAAAAACATGACCTACCCGTGTAATCCAAGCCAAAACACGGGCAGGCCATGCTTTCCACAATGTCACAACGAATAAACCAAGAAAAGAAAAAAAGCACGGGCAGGTCGTGTAATATTACACGGCCGTGTTATTAATTACATAGGCATGCTTCCAGTTACATGGGCATGCAAAAGTTCTAGAATGCAGAGATGTAAAACACGGCCTGGCCGTGTAATTTGGGTTAAAAACATAGCTTGGCCGTATAATTTGGGACGACGAAATTCTTC
>STGP01008798.1:0-10701 GCA_004918865.1 Caryocar brasiliense | reverse complement strand
CTGTCGAAATGGTTTCAACAGGGTACAATCCTCGAAGAGTCTCAGCACCAAGAAGAATTGCGTCACTTCCTATACCAATTAGACAGAAATAAAAAGTAAGAGGTGCAGGTTTTCCATGTTATATTTATATGCAACTGAATCAATAAATATTGAAAGGAAGAAAAAGAATACAGCTGCTATCAGTATAAGGACCAAATTCAACAAAGTGATCCCTTATCCAAGTAAATATGCTGCAAATAATCAAATAATTCAGAAACAAACAAGATTCGGCACTAAAAGTAGTCTGCAAAGCAACAAGTGTAAAAATTCACGCACCATCCAATACAGCATTGGCAACGTCAGTTGCCTCCGCACGAGTGGGTCTCAAATTCTCGGTCATGCTGTCTACAACACGAGTAACTACTGCTGGCTTGCCAGCCATGTTACACTTGTAAAGGGCAGCTTTCTGAAATAAGAACACCTGCAAAGAGAGGAGACAAATGAGCAGGAGACTCCAGATATGACGTGTAGGTAGCATATTCCTAAATCCTAGTTTTCTTTTCAACACTGTAAAATCCGGACAGAGTCGTGTGCATTCAAACACGTGCATCTCTGAGGCTATAATGGAAATTAGACATGCATGCTGAAATTAGACAATTGACCTTCTCTGGTGGAAGATCAATGCCCAAATTCCCTCGAGAAAGGATAATCCCATCAGCTTCTTGTAGTATCTCATCAAAATGTGTCAATCCCTGAGAAAAAGAAACATAAGAACTGATAAAATATGGACATAACAATTACAACACTTGGTGTATAAAATGCCCTTGAAGAGAGTGTAAAGGCTGAGTTATACGAGGAAATAGCATACCTCTACATTTTCAATTTTAGCAAAAATTTGAGTCTGATATAGGTCACCCAACTTAGAAAGGAACTCACGGGCCTGCATTACACCACCAAAAAGACTGTCACAAAAGCTGTACACACAAACAGTTTAAATAGGGAATAAAGCCAGTTTTGTAGGCCAGGATGCAACAAAAGAAGGCCTGGAATCATAAACACCACTTACCTGACGAACATCTTCTGCATGACGGGTATAAGACAACGAGAGGAAGTCAATTTTGTTTTGAACTCCCCAAGTACTTATAACCTGAAATGGAAATCAAAAAGCCACATAAAGGACTTCACTGATACATACAACAGCAAACAAAATAACTGATAATTGAAAATCCTCTTAATACATCGAGTACAAATAATGTGAGAAAGCATACCTCCTTGTCTTTGTCAGAGAGAGTAGGCAGTTCAATACGAATTTGGGAAGCATGCAATGTGAATAAAGAACCTGCCAAAGTTGCAGAGTTCTTTATCACACAAACTACATCATTGCCCTTGACCTCAGAGACCTGCTCAAGTTCGCAACAAAAGTTGCACACGTGTACAATCTGGTTAGTAAATTTGTTCACTAAACAAAACTTTCTTCCAATGCTGTTCTGAGTGCCCACGTGTCAAAATGTATGCACCACACGACCATGTGTCAATATGTATGCACCACACGCATGATAAGTAGATTCCTTTGAACTCTATTGTTGCACCAAACCAAGAAGCAAGTTACAAAGACTCAGTCCCAGTTCAAACCCATCTAACCTCTTTCTTACCCATGCGAAGCCATAAAAGAAAAATAACCAAACACAAATTTTCTAAACCAAACAGGCATCCCTATCCCTTTCAAGCAATATATTAGATATTTCATATGAAAAAAGCCAGATTAAAAGCTCCATATCACGAGCAAGCCCTTTTGCAGATTATTTCTTACCTCCAGCCATACAGAAGTAGTTTCACTTCCAGTAAACAGGTATTGGCCAACAAAAATTGTGTCTCCTGGCTTCACTGCCTGCAATTACACAATTGATGGTTTAGTATTCACAGAAATCGTATCAAGAAAAGACACAAACATAAACACAGAATCCCTTTAACTAAGGAGCAACACAAATACACTTAGTTTGATGCATTAAATTAGGTCAAGTTTCACTAAATACAAGACTACAACGAGACTTTGTTTGCCAAGAAGACCTCAATGCATCAAACCCAGTTTTAGACCGATAGTGCCAATTCATATTGTAAGCAAAAGACCACCACAATGCCTAAACCTAAACAGTTAGACACATATTAGGCCTTTTCTGTTCTCGTATCCATTTTCATAAAATAGCCAAACATCACACACAAATAATTGCTGAATCCTGAAAAAAAAAAATGTTGAAAAAATAGCAATAATTAGTTCAAGAAATAGCGGAACCTTCGATAGTCCGTCAAAATTGATGGGCAACACTTCTGAAGAGGCCTCTTGGTCTTGATCGGGTGTTAGAACAACAAAACCATCTGCCAGGAGTGATATGGACTTCTCACTTTTGTTAACAACCTGCAACTCCGGACCAACTGTGTCGAGCATAACCTGGAGACGAAAAACCATACACACTAAACAGATGTTTCCCTCACATTCACTAAGACCCGGAATTGGCAAACAACGGGGCAAAAAATCAGCAATCAGATTTAAAACTACAAATAGGACAGATTGGCTTTTGCAAAGCTTAGTTCACATAGGTGGGGCTTTGACCCCAACAATTAAGGTGACCCAAAAAATAGCCACAGCTTTACATGTCCGGTATCACTTCCAGACAGCTGAATATTGGCTGCTGCAAACAGAAATGCGTCAGGGCAATACGAGACATTTCGAATTATTCTTACCCGTAGTCTTCCATCTCCTCCATTGTTCAAGTAAAAAAGCAGAAAAACACCAAAATAAAAGTTAACAAAAAAATTAAGAGACATACAGCACAGAGCTTCTTAGTACTCTTGACGGCAGCCTTCAAGTTCTCCAAAGTCTCCTGGTGATACTCCGCGTAGCCCCACGAGAAATCGAACCGAGCCACTTCACATCACAAACAAGCACGTGTTGGAAATCAATCAGATCCCCCTTACTATTAAAACCCTAAATTTTAATTCACGAGCATAATATTCTACTCAGCTCCAAAAAACGTTCATAGAATCGAAATGGCAAACACATAAATGAACAACAACAACAATAACAATGATAATAATAAACAAAAAAAAAGCGAAGCTTTACCGGACATTCCAGCCTTAAGGCAGCCGGAAATCACGTCGACGGATCGAGACCTCGGGCCGAGAGTCCCCACAATCTTCGTCATTGCAGGGAAGAAACTCTGCACCGTAACAAACAGCAACCGAATAAAATACCAGAATTTTCCGTTTCATATTGAAACGCAAGTCACCGGAATCCGCCAGTACGGCAACTGGATTACGGATCCACGACGACAGTAAAAATCAATCAAGAGAGATGGATTTGGAAGCTTACGGGCTTCGATGGCTCCAGGATTGAAGCCATCCTTATCGGCTCCTCCAGAAGCAAGTGGCTCGAATGCATCTTCTATAAGCTGGTTAACGGCTCAACAATAAAATCGAACGAAAATACGAAACTGAGATTGGAGAGAGAGAGAGAGAGAGAGAGAGAGAGACAGAAAGAGATGCTTCGATCAGAGCAGCTTGATTTGGCGTAAAACGACCGAAGAACGGTTTGTTCGATATTTGCTTTATTGATTGCTAAAATTTATTAAAAAAAGGACACTTTGGCCAGAATATTCCCTTTCACTTAACCTGGTTCTAGAACGATTTGAACTTTCACGCCCTCCAGTTCTAAGGAATCCACGCGTCAAAATAGAGAAGCCCCGATTGCCTCAAAACAAGATATCTCGGAGCGCAGGCACACGAACTGCCACGTTGGCGCGCAGCAGGGGATAATTGTCTGAGTAGACAGTGGGCGGATGATTTCGTGGGCGGGGGGAAACGTGCGAACCCCAGAATACGAACAACCGCGTGCGAGGCGGGAGCGGTGTTAGTGTGCGACAGTGCATAGCGTGCAGTCCAAACGCGGCAAATGGAGCGTGTGGTTTGTTTGGGTTGGGCGGGGGTTGTTCGGGCAAGTTACACGTGCTTGCTTGTTTGTGGGTAAGTGACAATTCAGGGAGCGCGAAAGGTGTGCACGTTGGAATGCCAAAGCGGAAAGCGGGTGACGTGACACCCTACGAAAGCAGCTGCAGAATATAGGAGCGGTTGGTGGCGCATGCCTTTTAGGTCAAGTCTCATGGGCTGTCGTTTTATGTCTTCGAGGTTAAGAACACGAAAGAGGTACGACCGTTCGGGATTTCCAATGGTTGGATGGAACACTTCAAACTGAACTTGGGGCTGAGTATGTTGGACCCAATTGGGATTTGCCCACTTGGGTTCAATTGGATTAGGGCCCAGCTAAAATATAGGCTGGGTTGATGGTCCAAAAAGTTCAGAACAAAAAAGTGTTGAACAAACCACTTTTAATATGGCTTATTGATATCTATGATATATGATATTATCAAATTTCTTGAGATTAGTTTAGTCTAAAAAAGTTAAGACACAAAAGTGTTAAATAAGGCTCTTTCTTGTGTAGAGTATCTTATATGAAAATAATATTAAAATAATTTTAATATATTTTTTTTAAAAAGAAATAAAGTAGTTGAATCTAATGTTAAATTGTTTTATGAATTAAATAAAATAAAAATTACTAAATTAACTCTCATTTTCATTGTAATTATTAATCCACAAAATTTAAAATAAATAACTCCAGTTTGAATCATCTTATGCATATTATTTTAGCAACCACATTTCTAAATGCAATATGTTCCACTATTCATAAAATATGTACTTCAAATTTATTTACCCTACTTGGCATTCATTCATCTTGTCAACGTAACAACGGATTTACCTTATGCATAATACTTTTTATGTAGTCCATGGAACCTGTGATAGAGTTTTTTTTTCACATTTTGTTAATAGTTATTGCAAAATCTTATTTAATAATATATATTTTCATATAGAAAATACCTCGCATTTCGTCCCTTTCTTTTTGCTTTATTTTAGTTCATTTCATCAATGTTATAGAATAACTTCATATATTTCATGAAGTCTGATAGATGGCCTCTAAGTTACGTCTTGTCTATAGGTCATGGATTTAGAACTTGACTTAAAAATTAGAGTTTATCCTCAAAAACACTCTCAAAGGTTAGGAGGTGCAAGGTTCATTAAAGGTTCATTAAAGGTTCATATCTTATAATGAATGATCCACTAAAATAATAAAAGATTTATAGATATTTTAATTAACTTAATTTTAAAACTCTAAATTTATATTACTTTATTTATAATTAATTTAAATTTATAAAAACTTTTCTCTTTTCATTCTTAACCAATATGAAATTTATATATTAAAATTTATAATTTTTCTTTTTAAGCACATAATGTTCTCATCACACGACCTTACAATTGGACCCCTCTTTTTTATAAGCTTAAATTTGCATTACTTTGCTTATACTTAATTTGGACTTATAAAGACTTTTCTTTTTTTATTTTCAGCCAATATAAAATTCATATTTTATAACTTAAAATCTCTCATTTAAGCACACGACGTTCTCATCGCATGACCTTATAATTAAGCCCTTCTCCCTTAGAGACTTGCCATCCTAGAAACCTGCTAGAAGCTATTTCTTATATGGGCCTTGCTCCAACAATACTCCTCACTCTCATCAGACTACTTCTCTAGTTTGTAACTTCTATGTCCCATAATTAGTCATCCACTAAAGCGACACATCACTAATGTACCTTTTAATTCACTTATCTTAGAAGTACAAGTTTTTATTAGCTTGGTTATGACTAATTTAGGTTTATAAAGACTTTTTTCATCTCATTTTCAACTAATATAAGATCCATATCTCACAATTAGTCATCTACCAAAGCAACACAACACTAATATGCCTTTTAATCCACTTATCTCGAAAGTACAAGTTTTTATTACTTTAGTTATGATTAATTTAGGTTTATAAAGACTTTTCTCTTCTCATTTTCAACTACTATGAGATTCATATCTTATAAGTTAAGGGCATTACAGGAGGAGTATAATTTATTATAAAGACTTTGACACCCGTAACTTATATTTGATGTGAGATTCTTTTTTCTCTCTATCATAAGCCTCTTAGTCAGGGGTGACCCAGTACCTATGTAGATCCAGTAGGAATTCCCACCAATGGCGTCAATTTGATGATACCAATAATTAAGTGACTTAAGTTTTGTTCCACTTTGAGTTATTATCCCCATGTGTAAGTCGTGGGCTTATATTAGTGCTTGATAAAAAGAGTTTTGTCCTTAAAAAAGTCATCAAGAAGTAGGAGGTGTATAATCTATTATAAAGACTTAGACACCATTAACTCATATTTGATATGAGATTCTTTTCCCTCTCTATTATAAGCCCTCTAGTCTCAAATTCCATTCTACTTTAAGATACTGTCCCCTCGTGTATGCCATAAGATCAGAGCTGGATTTAAACAAAGGGATTTTGTCCTTAAAAGGACATTCAATAGGTAGAAAGTATGTATTATAAAGATTTGGACACCTGTGACTTATATTCAATGTGAGATTCTATCTCCTCTCTATTATGACACATTTGACGTGGCAAAAATTATCACCCTATAAGAAGCTCCCGCGTGGCTTGATGTCTCTAAAAACTTTAGATTTCTATAAACTTGTTTGGCGATAAAACTACTTAAGAGATAGAAATTCTTCTAACAAGAGTTATGGTATGATAAAGTTCATCATTACTAAGTATTAAAATTTAATTTAAAAAATGCTTGAACATTGAGTCTGACCAAATCGCTAATAAGGATTTATAGTCCTACTCGATTCCTACTACTACTTATATAAACGCATATCATGTGCCAAGTAAAAACGTCTTAAGATCTCATACAAATTTCAATACTTTTGTTTAAAATTCTTATTGATTTGAACGTTGGATTATCCCCTATATTTTTTCTCTAACCCTTTTCATTCTTTATTCTCCTTTTTTTTTTTAGATACACTTAAATACTTAAATATATTCAATTCTTAATTATTGATAAAGTATAGAGGCAATTAGTTTTTACATCATTAGTGTCTAACAACCTATTTATAAAATATAAATTGTTCACTTATATTTGACATTTATTACTATAACAAACTCAAATTTATCCTAGTAAAATAAAAAGTACATCAGTGTCCAAATATAAATTGTTCACTTATATTTGGTCTCAATCAATATTGTTTTAGACTTAAAAAATTAATCGAGAAAATTAAGTTAAAATAATTATTTAATAATTTTTTGTAATATATTCTATGTAATGACAATACGATCCATTATATTTCTCTAATATTATCATTTTTATTCGATAATATTTGCGATTAAATCACTCATAGTTTGATGATGAAAACAATTAAGAGTGAGAAATTACAAATGGTAAAATTGTTTCAATTTAAAGTTTTTTAAATAAAAATATTATAAAAATATTTATTTTATTAATTTTTAAAAAATTTAATTTGATTATTATAAAAACTTTATATATCTATTTTAATTATTTTACATATAAACCGTTAAAATCTAAATAAGATTGTATTGATAAAATTCAATTCACAACTATTTTAACATCAATTATCGTGTATCGATAAAATTCAGTTCACAACTATTTTAACATCAATTGCCGTATAATGTATTATGGCTTTACTTTTTACATATAAATTAATGAATGCCTAACACAAAGTGATGCGAACGAAGTCGTTTGCGATGGTCCTAACTCCTGACCTACCATGGTCCCACGCTCGTGGCAATCCAATTTGCCATTACTTAACGGGCTCGTCATATTCCGTCACGCTTGATCCCACCTAAACTCACAATTATTCCCTTCCGTTAAACCACCACTTCTCATTTCCTTTCAAGATCTCCCTTCTTTCATCACGCCATTATCCAGCAACCGACGACCTTTTAACTTCTAACTATAACGTCCCTTCCATAGCCTCTTGTGACAACGATTTCTCTCTCCTTTGTGACGATAACCACCCCTAAACAAACTCTAACCACCACCAACCTCATCTTCATCACCACCAGCACCATGTCCTCCACCAATCCTACACACCGGCTTTCCCAACCAAATTACCTCTGATCCAAGTGCCACCTCAACCCTTCCTCCCTCCAATCGCCGCCCCCACCGATGCCATTGGATTAGGCTTCAACACCAAAAATCTTTGAGCCTCCACCAAAGAAGAATGAAAAGTAGAAAACGAAAAGAAAGAAGAAGAAGAGGATGATCCTTTCAGCAATAATTCAAATGCTTTCAACGACGATTCAAATGTATGGACAGAGAAGAGAAGCGATCGAGAAGATGACATCACCAACATAAGCAACAACAACAATGATGCAAGTGACAACAACAATGGCAACAACAGTGCATACAGCTACAAAAAGCCTCGAGTTAACCGCAGCAATGGCAGCGCAGAGTACAGGAAGGACCGAGAGGAGTGGTGCAATGTGGCAATCGCATGCTTGCTAAATGCATACATAAAGAAGTTCATGTAGCTAAACAAGGGGAATTTGAAAGAGAGGGACTGGGAGGAGGTGGCGGCGACAGTAAGCGAGTGGTGCAAGAAACAGACGAAGACGGTGGAGCAGTGCAAGAACAAGGTGGAAATTTGAAGAAAAGGCATCAGTTGGAGAGGCATAGGATGAGCAATAGCTGCATTTTCACCAGCCATTGGCCTTAGTTTAAGAAAATGGAGGAGATTATGGGCAATTTGATGCTTATTAAAGTTGTTACCAATGAATATAAAACTGCTGGCTCTTCCACAACTGCTGTTAAGCAACCCAAAAGGTAGTTTTTTCCAAACAAGTTCTCTACTTAATATTTCATGAGTCTTTGTCTCTGTAAAGAGACTGATCAAATACAATGAATTGGTGAAAAATTGAATGAGAGGCTATTTAAACATTAGACATTTTAAGTAGCCCTTCCATCCCAAATTATCTTGATTAATGTTTGTTTATATTAGGTATGCTATAACAGCAGCCAGCCCTACAAGCCAGACAAATAATGTGAAGTCGAAAGAAATGTCTAATCCTAGATGGCAGAGGGTGATCTTCAAAATTAGCGGTGTTGCTCTTGTGGGAATTGGTCTTAATAATATAGACCCAAAGGTTAATTTTGTCCTATAATTATATCTCTAGTTCTTGCACCGTGTAAATAGTGATTTATTTGCCTCCTTGTTCACCCTCTTTCTATAGATAGTGTATTAAATGCTTAATTTCATCTTAATGTCTTCTAAAGCCATAGTTAAATTGATATTCTTTTCATGTTGGTTATAATGCTGGCTGCAAAAGAAGTTGCAATGGCTTGCCAGCTTGGTGTAAAAGTCAAGACTTACCCAAATACTCTTCATCCCAGATTTTGCCATGTTTATGTATTTGACAAGTAACTTTTGGCTCATTATCTGTTATTCCAGGTTGCAATCATTGTTGGAGGGCGTAATTTTTTTGGTGGCAACATGTGGATAAATGCAACAGGTTCAGATAGATGCTCTGCCTACCAAACAGGGTAGCGTACTTATCACAGGCAAAACAGACTTTATGCTTTGATAAATATGTTTGATAGACTAAGAATTTAGGATAAAGTGTTAGATAATAAAATATATTATTTACAGCTCACTTAAAAGCTTAAACTTTTAAGTTGATCGGTTCATTTAATATGGTATCAAAGTCTTTATGACTAAGTAGTCAGGAGTTTGAATCCTACTGCTTTCTTTGCTAACAATTAATTTCATTACAATATGTGATGGATTTGTACTTCTCAATGCTTTAAGTCCAACAGACATTTGTGCGAAGGGCATGTTATAAATAATAAAGCATATTCCTTATGCCTCTTATAACAACTTAAGTTTTTGGATTAATTAGGTTTTATGTTGCTTGTCAACATAAAATTCTGTACTTTCTCTAGTTGCTGCCCACTACATGCTATGTTATAACCTCAATTGTGATAACTAGATGCCTTTCCTTTTATTAGCAGTTGTCATCTTGCAAGTGGTATGCACTAATTTGTAATTTTCTTATACCATTAATCTACAACAAAATTTTAAGTTCTTTCTAGTCTTCCTCCAAATTGGAAGACAGTAGAGGAAGAGCCCTGGTTATACTCTGCTAAAATATAGTAGTTTTGAATTGAAAAACTAGAATAGGATTAAATTTTTGCTAGCAAAGAATTTGGAAGATATGACTGGTTGAAAACAAATTTGTTAATCAAGAGGAAAACATAGGCCAATTGTTCAAGACATAAACTATGAATATATGCACTTGTTAGAACTCACTTTTGTACAAGTGACGTGTTCTCAAACATTGGCTTTTTCCTATCGACATGGAATTATTTATTTATTTTTACCATTGTTTTATATTGATCTTTATGCCACCAATTCTTAATTAAAAGTTTCTCTGATTACCAAATTCATGCTTATTGCCTGAGGAATAAATAATCATGATTCTTAAAACCTTTGATTCATCATAACCTTACCATTTAATTTGCAATTTGTGTCAGTATGATGGCAAGTGTGAAAAATTCTATGTTGCTCCAATTAACGTTGGAGAAAATGGTTGTTCAAACACTTGTCTAAACTACAATTGCAATGCATAAAGTTGCTAAGCCATACAGTGGGCAACTAGCCATTCAGTATCTTGAGAAAGGTAGAGTGGTCATATTTGGTGGCATTGGAAATCTGTTTTTTTCCACAGATACTGCTACAGCTCTTCATACTTTAGAAAGTATGCTTTCTCTCTCTCTCTCTCTC
>STGP01008792.1:1348-12398 GCA_004918865.1 Caryocar brasiliense | reverse complement strand
TGGGTGGAAGAGAATGCATAACTTTATCCATAAATATGTTTAGTGTGTGATTGAGGATCATAAGACGTCTCCACTTGATGCTTCATTTCTTGAACTTAAAGTGGTTATGGATCATGCGTTATTGTATAAATTGATTTATAAGATGAATGGTCTTAGAGTGCGCTTGAGGCTCATAAGAAGTCTTCACTGTTGAAGGGTAGTATTCTTCCTCTCCACTCAATGCCTCAATTCTTGAACTTCAAGATGGAGAATTTGGGTGTGGATATTCTGTTTGTGAGCAACTTAAGATTAACACTTGGTCTTCCATACCTGGCTGAAGATTTCTTGTTCTATTTTTTTTATATTTGTTTTCTTAGCTGGATCAGGGAGCAAATTGGTTCTCTGTTACTCATTTCCTTTTTTTCAATAAATCTTGTCTTTTTTCCATGTTCGATCATTTCCTGCCCTAAAGCATAATTCTTTCTATTCTTTTTACACTTTGGATGTGAAGGTTAGAGGCCAAATTAGTCTATACACAGGAGGCTGCCTCATTTTTGGCCTGTCTGATTTCCCAGTATCAGAATTTGAGCTTGTGGCAGAAGAACTTTTGATGAGTGATTCCATTATAAAGGTAAGTTGGAGAATTCTGATGTTTCTTTAATTTGGTCAATGAGCATTCTTTATTATTTCATTGACAAAAGTCATCAATTATGTATAGTAATTGATTGATAAATAGCAGAGATTTATCTGACCTATGGTTCAAAACATGGGAAGAAATGCTTGTTCTGGTGTTGACAAATCTAACTGCTTTACACAAAAAAAATCATTTATATGTTTTCCCAAATTTGAAACTAATAAATATCTTATCACCTTGTACATTTTTCTTTTGAGAACAAGTGAACAGGTTATCTTTGTAGCAAACTAGTTGCCACCAATTTTCTGCATCAACTCCCTGTGACAATGTTTCTTATTCTTCTTTTGGTATATGTTTTGAGCTTCTATTCTGTAAAAATTTGCAAAGTTATTGTTGAATTTCCAGATGTTGGTCTAAACTACTCTGTTCCACAACTTGAAGGTTTTCGGCGCATTTAGAGTTGCAGTCAAAATGTTACTGATGTGGAACTCTAAAATTGAAATAGATGGCGGTGGAAATACTGTTGTTACAGCTTCTGTCCTTGAAGTTAGGAATCTGATTGTTCTAAGGGTATATGATTTCAACTCATAGTTGATTTCTGCACTTTATCTAAACACGTATCATTTTTGCTTTAATTGACTTTGACATGTCCATACTTACCGTTTGTCTTCGCAGGCAAACTCCATCATTAGCTCAAACGCAAATTTGGGTTTGTATGGTCAGGGACTGCTGAGGTTGACAGGCCATGGTGATGCAATCAAAGGCCAGCGACTTTCTTTGTCTCTATTTTACAACATAACTGTAAGCTATGAGGATATGATTGTCTTGTTCTTTTTCCCTTTTTCTTCTTTTTCTATTCTTGCATGATTTTTAAACTATTGTTATATTTTTCTCATCTTCTGTATGATGTTAAAGCAAATAATTGTATAGGAATATTGAATATTGATGTCTGGTTCTTTGTATGTCCTTAATACAGCAGACATATTTGCATGTACATGTTGCAGTATTGTCTTTAGCTGATAGTTGCCAGGATCATTTGATGGTTAACATTGTACTGTAAAAATTATGTGAGGTTTCACATTTGGTGTTAATGTGTGAGAAACATTGGAGGACATGACATGCAGAACTCTCCTAAAGTGTTTTCTCTTCGTGTTGTCAAAATAAGAAAGTTGAAGCATTATTCTTATGGATTTTAATGATGATTTGATATTGTTGACTAGGCTAAATTTTAATCTTAATGCCTTACCAAGGAAGTGGGATCCGTACACTGGAAGAAGTAAGCTAAATTGAAACATCTGTAGTACTAATACATGGCATAAAATTACCCTTTACTCGATCATTTATGCTAGGGCTAAATTATGCCTGCAATTGGAACCATAGATCTCCTGCTAATCTGGTTTATACTATCCTTCCAACATTATAAATAGCACTACATTTCATTAGTGTTAAATGAAGACTGGGACATACATTTATGGTAATGGTCTTACTCGGAGTGAAACAAGACACATAGATAAGAGACCAAAAGACATTGACTGATCCTCCCAAACCATCACAAGCTCTGATGCTGCATTGTGTCTAACCTATAAGACTTTGTTTCTGCTCTTACAAGCTCCTTGGATGAAATGCATGAAAATTTATGGGCATCATGGTGGCATTTCTAGTTATTATCAGAGTAAACACTTTAGACCCAGGAATGGACCAGTAGCCTTTTTCGCTCAGGTCAGAAAATTGAACCTTGTTAGTTGTTGCTATTAACAATTTTTGTGATTTCTTTTGGTGCTTTTTCCCTGGAATTACATTTAATCCTCAAATTGTTTCTCCTTGTCGTTCTTCTTACCAATAATGGCCACTATGATCTTTTATTCTTGGTCCTTTTGGTAGTAATTGTGTTGTGATTACCCACAATGGCCATTATGCTGTTGTATTATTGTTCCTTTGGGTAGTAATTGTTACAACTCGCACAACACAGGTTGGAACAGGTTCATTACTGCAAGCTCCGCTGGCTAATGATGCTAGCAGAAGTGTGTGAGTATGAACTCCCTTTTTTATACCTTAAGATGTACCATCTTCATCATGTGCAAAACACAATAATATGCTGCTTATCTTTGAACTCTGTCTTTTGTTGTAGGGTCACA
This sequence comes from Caryocar brasiliense, assembly GCA_004918865.1. Taxonomy (NCBI): domain Eukaryota; kingdom Viridiplantae; phylum Streptophyta; class Magnoliopsida; order Malpighiales; family Caryocaraceae; genus Caryocar; species Caryocar brasiliense. The sequence continues at coordinate 9,650 of STGP01008792.1, read as the reverse complement.
AACTCGCTGTGTGAGAGTCAGACATGCCCAATAGATGTGATTACCCCTCCAGATGACTGCCACGTCAATTATACACTGTCTTTTTCACTTCAAGTAAGCGTTGTGTTTAAATAGACATTAACGTACACTTGTGTCTCACTGAGATGTGGAATGTGTTTGGCCCACTTTTAGGAGTCAGCTTCTTCCATGTCTCACAGTGACATCTTCTTTATAATATTTTTAAGTGTATGGTTTTAGGACAAAAGCAGTTGTAACAAAACTGCTTTTGAGGCTAAAAGTGAGTCAAAGCTTCATTTTGTTGCCCAATTGCACATTTGGTTGAGACTTGAGAAACAGTGGGGCCAATGCACGTAAAATCCTGTGGGTGCTAACGTTGTGATAATCAAGCATGCATAAACACTAAGAAAACAGAATGATTGGCAGTGAAGAGAAAATTGGGAACATGTGGAATGCTAGATTAAGGCAACATTAGAGTACTTCTGGAAAATGGCAGCACGATGCTTGGAACCTGTTGGTTTTGTGGACTAAGCTCTATGGATCCTGTTTTCATCATTCTGGTCATTAGCCTCTGGTATGTGTTAATGCTGGAACACAAGACCAGCTAGAATATGAAGCATAAGATTGCATATTGCTACTCTAGATAATGGAGAAGCTCCTGTTGTTGCATGGGGTTTTCTACAGGATAAATTCACCGATAGAAATATGCAGTATGGACCATTTTTCTACATTTTTATCTTGATGTTATTGTTGCTGGAAGTTGTTTGTCACAGCCACCATATATGTAACAATCCTGTCAAGTTTAAATTTGGTTTTGCTAAAGTACAAGTATTTTGCTTTGTGTTTGGCAGATTTGTCGTGTAGAGGACCTCCTTGTAAGTGGCATTATTAAGGGGAGTATCATCCACATCCACAGGGCAAGAACAGTCATTGTTGACATTGATGGCTTGATTACTGCATCAGAATTAGGTAGTACTGAGTATTCCTGGAATTGCTACTTCTGTTGTCTCCTACTTTTGTTCTTTTCATCATTTTATTGTGCTAATTGAACTTATCTTTGGAGTATGATTAGTCTTCTGATTTTTTTAAGACTGCTTGATCAGGTTGCAGTGAAGGTATTGGAAAAGGAAACTACTCTAATGGAGCTGGTAGTGGTGCTGGGCATGGTGGACGAGGGGGCTCTGGATACTTCAATGGTATTGTAAGTGACGGTGGTAACAAATATGGTAATGCTGATTTTCCTTGCGAGTTGGGAAGTGGAACCGAGGGTCCCAATCAGTCATATGGGAATGTAGTTGGAGGAGGAATGATTGGTAATATTTTTGCACATCATGAGTTCCAAATAAAATGTTGGTCTATCTTTGTTATTTCACCTCAGTTTTCTTGGGTATTTCTGAACGACAGTTGAAAGTTATGAAAAAGTTTATTTATCAATGCCTTGTGCTTTTAAGTAGCATGGTAATTGACATGATTTTCAGATGAGACTTACTCTTCTGTATCTGTTTCCTAGTTATGGGCTCCATTCAATGGCCACTGTTAAGGCTTGATCTTTATGGATCTTTAAGGGCTGATGGTCAAAGCTTTGATAAAGCATCGATAAATAGTGATGGTTCTTTGATCGGTACACTCGGTGGAGGTTCTGGGGGTACAGTCCTTCTTTTCCTTCAGGAGCTCATGCTTGCAGAGAAATCATGGTTATCTGCTCTTGGGGGAAGTGGTGGTCCTATTGGTGGTGGTGGAGGTGGGGGAGGCAGAATTCATTTTCACTGGTCGAAGATAGATGTTGGAGATGAATATGTTCCCATTGCAAGTATAAGTGGTTCAATTAACAGTAGGTATGGTTTTATTGCCTTGTGAATGGCTTGAATATCTGAATAGAACATGTGGTTTTAGTAGATTGACAATTATGCTCAATTAATGCACTAATATTTATTTTTCCTTGACTGTATATATCAGGAAATCATTGGATGAACCCTTTATGTGCTTCATACCATTGACGAATTTTAAAATTTTTCTAGGACTTAAATCTTAGATTAATCTTTCCAGCTCAACATTGTGCAGCACAGAATATTATGCATGTTGTCTAAATCTGAGGTGAAACCTCATGAAGAGCATGGGATCCAAAGTACGCCAGCTAATATATTGGGATTTATATGTTCTTTGTTTACAGGAGGCATTGAAATGCATTATAGTTGTGCATAATGTCCAAAGCTATATGTAGCATAAAAATCTGATCTACACTCTAATCAGAAAGTTTTTCATCTCATATAACATTCCAAAAACTTGTTTAGTCATCATCATTTTGCTTGATAATCTCTTGCAGTGGAGGTGCCGGAGATAATGGTGGTCTTTTTGGGGAGGAAGGTACTGTTACTGGGAAGAAATGCCCAAAGGGCCTCTATGGAACATTTTGTGAGGTACTTATGTAGGTCCTTATCATACATGATTATTTTGTAGGCAGTTGGCTCAGCAACTTGTGCAATTAAAATGCAGAAGACTACTCAAGTATTCGTGATGAAATGAACAGAAACTGCCTTATATGAAGGAGTTTATTGCCCCTTGTCTAAAGTAAATATTGGGTTTCCCAAACCCAAGGCTACCGGGGGAGATTAATACAGTGGCAAGAATCTAAAACCCGGGAGTTCCTAGACATTTAAATAGTAATCATCACTGTGCCAAGCATGTAACTTCATGGCATTAATCCCTTTCACTTTGAGTTGATAAAAGTTTATATCCCTTTGTTGGGTTCCATTCTGCTTTTCTCCAACCAACCTACCCAAGGAAAGTGGAAAGATATGAAGAATTCTTTTTTTCTCTATTTTTTCATACATGTGAAATTCAATAGCATAGATATCTGAATGTATGTTCGCATATGCAAGCATACAGGGATGCTTGACAGTTTATCAATTTTTTAGTCCTTGACCTTGAGTGATGTAGAAAATTTGTCATCTTCTAAGTTGTGAAATTGGAATATCAGTTCTCTTTTTGCAGTAAAGCAATGTTGTTGACTAGCGTCAGTGTTTTCTGTGATTTTTATGACACAACTTATCTACAGGAATGCCCTATTGGCACTTTCAAAGATGTTGAAGGCTCTGATGAAACTCTCTGCATTCCATGTTCTCTAGATTTGCTTCCCAATCGTGCAAATTTTATATATGTCCGGGGTATTTCATCAATTTACTTCTCTGCTTTTAATCTTCTTCCCCCAATTTCACTCAACTTAATGTATTCTAAAGTGCAACTTGCTGCAGGGGGAGTTACTGACTTGTCTTGTCCCTATGAATGCATCTCTGACAAGTATGGGATGCCAAACTGTTATACTCCACTAGAGGAGCTCATGAATACATTTGGAGGACCCTGGCCTTTTGCTATCCTTTTGTCTTGCCTTTTGGTGATTCTAGCTTTAGTACTAAGCACATTTAGAGTCAAATTTGTTGGATCAGGATCTTCTTATGTTGCAAATTCAATTGAGCGGCAGAGCCATCACCCTTTCCCACATTTACTTTCCCTATCAGAGGTACACTAGTGATGCAAAGCATTCTTTTTTCAAGATGCATCCCGTTCTTATCTCACTTGTGATACTTGCTTCAAAACGTAGGTGCGTGGAGCTAGGGCTGAAGAAACTCAGAGTCATGTCTACAGAATATTCTTCATGGGTCCAAATACCTTTAGAGAACCCTGGCATCTTCCGTACTCTCCTCCTGATGCAATTATTGATATTGTGTAAGTAAAATATGCCTGCAAAGTGCTCCAATTGTTGGCAAAGTTGCTAATGTAGCATTAAAAATTTGGGTTTGACTATTTGTTCTTTGTGTACAAGTGTTTATTGAGAACATTTGCTTTTCACGCTATACTGACTAATTAAAGGCTGTTCTCTGTAACTTTTTGCTTTTTTTCATCCTTGCGCCAGTACCTATGAAACTATTTCAGTCATCCAGATAAACCCTTTTATGAATTCTTCAGTACACAGCTTAGGATACTTCAACTTACGTTATGATGGAAGTACAAAAATGGGTTAGCATATGCTAGTTCCATTATATGTCTATCCAATTTTATAACACTGTGCAAGCTCTTTAATCTACAGGTATGAAGATGCCTTTAATAGATTTATTGATGAGATCAACTCTGTTGCTGCATATGAGTGGTGGGAAGGGTCAGTCCATAGCATACTTTCTGTGCTTGCCTATCCTTGTGCCTGGTCCTGGAAACAGTGGCGTCGCAGAATTAAAATCCATTGTCTACAGGAATATGTTAAGTCTGAGTACGACCATTCATGTCTCCGCTCTTGCCGGTCACGCGCATTGTACAAAGGGATGAAGGTCTGGTGCATTATGCTTATTTTTCCTTTAATCCACCACATTGCTTACCATTTTGCCAAACTAAACTTCTAGAGTTCTCATTTCCATCCATATTAATTTAAGGATTCTGAAATTCACAATGACCTCTCTCTTTCTAAAGTTACATGAACATCTTCTATATAGTACTGTTTTAATGGTGCTTTACTCTGAGAGGAATAACTAATTTTACTATGAATTATTTGACAGAGTACTAAGATAGGTATGTCTATATCACATATATGATTGGTAATTGATTCAGGTTGGTGCAACCCCAGACTTGATGGTCGCGTACATTGATTTTTTCCTTGGCGGCGATGAAAAGCGTTTAGATATTGTATCCATAATACAGAAGAGATTTCCCATGTGCATTATTTTTGGTGGCAATGGGAGCTACATGGCACCTTATAATCTTCATAGTGACTTTTTGTTGACCAATCTTCTTGGTCAGGTATGAACTCTACAAACGTCAGCATATTTGTATTTATCCGATAAATTTATCTGATTGAAAAGTTATCTCATTGTCAGCATGTCCCAGCAACAGTCTGGAATCGTCTAGTGGATGGTTTAAATGCTCAGTTGAGGACTGTGAGACATGGATCTATCCGATCTGCCCTACTTCCTGTCATTGATTGGATACAAAGCCATGGAAATCCTCAACTTGAGTTCCACAGTGTAAAGATAGAGCTAGGATGGTTTCAAGCTACAGCTTCTGGTTATTACCAGTTGGGTATCTTGGTAATGGTTGGTGAATATTCTCTTTACAGTATGCACCAACCTGATTTGTTAGATAGAAGCAATGACCAATCCCCAAGGTAATACTGAGAACTAAATCTATGATTGCTTCAGATTGATAAAGATCTATATGTCAACTACTCCAAATTTGAATATAACATGTGACATTGCCTTTTTCTTCTTGAATTTGATTGAATGAACCAAATTCAAGACTCGGCAAGCAATAAAATATCAATTTAAACTTTAGAGAGAGCTAAAGAGGGAGGGTGATATAAGTGTGATGGTGACCTTTTCTTAATCAAAATTTGATTGTTTGAGCCGAGTTCAAAGCACAAAAAGCAATAGTAAAACAAATATTTATTTAAATTTAGAGGGAGGGAGGGAGCGGGAGCAACTGGAAATATCTTGTCTCCAATAATAACAAATAACTATTCATGTGCATTACAGTTGTAAATAGAATAGATGAGCTTGCATGGCAAAGCAATCTGCAGATGGTTTGTTGCCAACACTTAATTGTTTGGATAGAATGTAAAATAACTGGTTTCCACTGGATCAAGTTATTGTTTTTCTAGCATTTTCATTCGAGATTGTTATGAAGATGATTACGCGACTCCACAATTACTGAATCGTGACTAATGTAATGCATGAACTAATGTCACCTTATTTGATGGTCTAGTGGCTCAGATTCTAAGAAGAATCTATCATGCACCAGCAGAAGCCTTAAGCAGAAACAGCAAGATCGACCATATATGACTCAGGTTTTATCTCGTAAAAAGATCAGTGGAGGAATTAATGGAGGTCTCATAAACAATGCTACCTTGAAATCTTTAGATTTTAAGAGGGAGTTCCTCTTTCCACTATCTCTCTTAATGCATAATACAAGACCTATTGGTCGTCAGGTACATAGATGATGATACCTTGGCTTCTCTTTATAAAAGTAATTATTTACTTACACTAACGATGTAACACATTAATTTCTAATTTTTCAGGATACTCTTCAGCTTTTCATTACGATCATGCTTTTGGCTGATCTCTCCATCACCCTTCTCATGTTGGTTCAATTCTATTGGATTTCTCTTGGCGCTTTTCTTGCTGCCCTACTTGTTCTTCCTTTATCATTGCTTTCTCCATTCCCTGCTGGTTTGAATGCCTTATTCAGCAGAGAGCCTAGAAGAGCTTCACTGGCTCGTATATATGCATTATGGAATGCCACGTCTTTTACAAATATTGTAAGTCAATTCCCACAGTGCAGTACTTTTCGTGCATACTGCTTGTTCCATCCATATTTCGAGATGAAGGCCAATTAATAGCTCTTGCCTTCCAAATCACTTATTTCAAGCTTGGCTTAGACTTGGTTACGAGGATCTTATCCATAAGCTCTAAGCCAGAAGCTATGAACTCTACATTTTAATCTTCAAAAATTCGAGAGGACGTAATGCAGGCCCGAAGTCTTACATAAGTTTCTCTTTCAGTCATTTTCATAAGAGATAACAATTCATTTTTTTTTTCTTTTGCAGGCTGTGGCCTTCATCTGCGGCATTTTTCATTATGGATTTTATTCTTTCCAGCCAGCGGACAAGGAAAACATATGGAATGTTAGAAGGTTAGATATTACAATTCATTTCTCCCTGAAAAAAACATTTGAGTAAGAAGGGGTCACTTGCATGCAGATAAATGTATGCCCAGGCCTCCTACTAGTAAAGCATGCTAGGTTGAACCATTTGGCCCGAGTGGTTTAGGCTCGTTATGCCACTGATGTGCCAGAAGGCGTTTGTAAACCAAGGACATTAAATCCCCAACCCATCCTCGCTATTGGGTACAAATAATGATCACATCTAGAGGAGCACAAGGTTATTTTTGTTCCCAGCCCGTCCATGTCCTAATAGTCCTCTTGTAGCGAACCTTGACCTAAACTCTACAATTATACAAGCTGATTGTGCTAATTTATCCTTTCTTCAAGTTTTTTTGTTCAACTTTTTTCGTTACTCTGCAATCCACTATGTTAGAACTTTTTCAATTGTGCTTGCTGACAGGGAGGATGATAAATGGTGGCTGTTGCCAACCATCCTTGTGCTACTCAAGTCAATACAAGCTCGTTTTGTAGATTGGCACATTGCTAACCTAGAAATCCAAGACTTCTCCCTGTTCTGTTCAGATCCAGATGCTTTTTGGGCCTATGAATCTAATTCTTGAGTTGGGGAATGATGTAATCTTAACAAATTTGGAATCTCAGCTTCAGTCTCATGTTGACACTGTTTGGGGAAGAGGCTTTCTTTTCTTCTTCAACCGCACGTGGGACAGTTTGCCATGCAAATTTGTTCAAAATTGTGTAGAGCATTGGTCTTTAGGTGTGCAGTTTTCCTACTTTTGTATATATGGTGGTGCGGGAACAGCCGAGTTAGTCATGTGAGCAAGATAGGATCAATGATATAGTAGATTCTTTTTATTGTTCAGTATATTCAGTCCATTGTTTGCTACAGAACGATTTTGAGATCATTGTATAAAAAGTTCTGGTATTTTTCTCACTCTACTTGTGTTTCTGCAAGTCACAAGCTATAGCTTAGAAGGAAGCTTCCAAAAAGGTTTTACTGGATCAGCATTCGAAAGTAGGTGGATCGTGCCTCACCTATGATATCATTGAAGTTGATGCAGGTACATAATTCTGGACGCGGCTGAAGCCTTTATTTGTTTTCATATTTCTCAGCGGCCTTACAGGCTTTGGATCCTTATTTACCCGATTCTTTCCAAGCTTTTTCCAGTGTGGAATTTGGTCAATAATTTGTCATGGCAGCATAGCTTTTCTACCGAAATATGCGATGCATTTGTTCTCAGAAACTCAAAGAGATCAAAAAATAAAAAAATATAAAAAAAAGAGATCACTCAACAAAATTTATTAAATTAAATTGGAACCACTACATTTAAATTAATCTCTCTTTTTTTATTTTAAAGACTTCGAGTGTTATAAATCAACTCAAGTTAATATCAAATTAAATTAAAACTAAATCAAGCAAATAATCTCTTTTAGTTTATAGGGACTCTCAGCGTTGTATATTAAGTCAAAATCAAATTTGAAGAATAAATAAGAGGGAAGAATTCAGCTTCCTTTATTAGATTCAAATTATAGTTATAATTAATGCAATTCATAGTTTTTTAGGATCCATGCGGAACAAATCTATTTGACATAAAAATTTTAAAAGAAATTACTTGGGGGCTTTTTTTAATTTCGGCACTGTCGA
>STGP01008767.1:0-14029 GCA_004918865.1 Caryocar brasiliense | reverse complement strand
ATGGTGTTACAAGAGAGAGGGCTTTAGATGGAAGAAACAAAATAAATGCATTAAGCAGAACAAGCAAGCCAGGTCAGAGTTTGGTTTTCTAATCCATGGGAAAGCTGTTAATCCTAGCCGCCTTCCTATCCAATCTGCTATTTAATTGGCATTATGATTCTTTAGACTCCAGAAAACAACATCAAATCAATTTAATATATGAGACTGAAGCTCCATACTCCCAAGGAAGGTATGGTCAGCAGCACGACTTCTCACTACCTTCAAAGCACCATGCTCAAAAATAACTTTGTTCACTTAAAATCAATTTTCCGTGAGAATTTATATTTGTATAAAACCAAGGCATCCCCTAATAGCCCTGGATGCAGTTAGTTTTGATGGCCAAAAGTTCAACAAATCTTCCTTGATCATCTGTACACATTGCTCCAATGCCAGCCTCCTGGTTGCATCAAAAGAGACATCTGACTTGTGTTTGACCATGGCTAGAGATGTGTGGTCAATGCACTATATTGAGCCATTACTATGTTATCAAGCTGTTTCCATGGATGCAGGCTGACTTATGGAGTGTTGGTGCAATTTTGTTTCAACTGGTAACAGGGAAGCTACCATATAATGGCAATAATCAATATCAGGTATTAGGAAGAGTTAAAATTTGGATATTTTCTGTATTTAATAAAACCTCCAAGCTTTAAATAGGGCTAGCATTATTAGGCTCTTATTTGATGTTGGTTGTCATATGTTCTCTTTGATTCTTTGCCATGCCACAGCTTTTCCAGAATATTCTGACATCCACTGAGCTGCGGTTTCCACAAGGTGCTTTGGAGGAGCTACATCCAGATTGTGTGGACCTTTGCAGAAGCCTGTTACGTCAAAACCCAGGTCCAGATAATAACAGTACAAATTTGTGTATGCTTGCATGTATTGGTGCATGTGCATGTATGAGCGCATTGGTGATATAGTGTTAGTATGATAAAATCAGTTCAAAGATAAAAGTTGTGACCATTTCACTTGGTGCTATCAATTGTTGAGTTGCGTCATTTGCTATCAATTGTTGAGTTGCATCCTTTGTTAAAGGAATTTTATTGTGAAAATTTGGGCTTTTATTTGTAGTTGAGCGACTGACATTCAAGGAGTTCTTCAGTCACAAGTTCCTACGGGGGCCAAGGTGACTTCTGCAGTCTGAAAGTCTTTTTATTATCTATATTCAGGCACATTTCAGTGAAGATATGTTGTATTTTTGTCCATTAGAAGTGAGGTATGTGCAATTACTTAGTTTTATTTGTGTGGTGCATTGCTTTATCTAGGCTGGTGGTGGACGTTGACCAGTCTTCACATATGCAAATGAAATCAGCAGTTGAGCTGGTTGATTCTTCGGCTTCTGATAAGAGGTCTCAATTGCATTCGGACAGATACTTGGCTACCAGGAATCCATATTTAGCCAGTTCATCTGAGCATGGAAATAATCATGACAGTATATCTGGCTTTAGAAGTGGCAATGGATCTATGCCACCTATTGCCTCTGATAAGAGGAAATCTGTTGATGGCAGCAAATGCTCATTGTGCCAGCTTAAAGGTCAGGTTCTTGTCTTTTTCCTAATTTTTTAGGTCTTAATTTTCCTTATGTTCCTGTTTAAGCTTGTTCCCAGTACTCACTTTATGTTGTTTATACAGTTACTGACTCAATGGAATCCATTGAGAGAGATTATGTTCTTGTAAATCGCCATGTTGCCTCAACGGGGGATTCTTATTACTTTGGTACCTCTTCGCAAGATATCTCCCCTACCGAAGTCTGTGTATGCCAATCAAAGAACAACAAACAGGATACAGCAGTTGCTAAGCAAATAAAGGAGTTTACTGCTGGTTTTGTTGGTACTGTTCAAAGTCCTCGGGTCAGTGGATCAGATCCGTTAGCTGCATGCAGCACACCAACTAGATTGAGGGAAGTGCAAGAATCATCCATCCTGCATCCCTCGACTAGGCTTCAGCTGTTACATGAGTATGTACAGGCAATTGAAGAAATAGCTCAAGAGAAGGTGAGTTCTTCAGAATTTTTCACTGAAACAATATGATTTTCTTGTTCAATTTGATAAATAGATCCATTTTATATTACACCACAATATTATTTTCAAAGTAATAATCAGTCATGGTTATTTGTGTCTGGTGGTGTCTCTTATTCCTTATCATTTCATTTTTCTAAAGCCAATGAGCTGTTGTTTTGGAAGTTGTAATTTGCTTTGCTCGCTTGATCTTTCTGAAACTTCTGTATTAGAATGCTGGAAATGTTACATGATTGCTACTCTAAATCCTATGTAATCAAATGGCTTTAGTTCTGCCAATCATCTTTTACTAGATCCTTTTTCGAGCATTTTCAGAGCTATATGCTTTTTGGAGTTTAGAAATGATGGTCAAGGTTTAAAGAGGCCACTGATTCAAGCATCAGAGGTGTAATTGCTATTGCTTGCAGTATAATGCAGGACAGTTTTTGGAGTCATTTTCAGTTGAAATGGTTGTTTTGGCCGCATGGAAGAAAACTCTTGAGATTTGTAGGTCCTGGATGGCCTCTACTGCAGGTAGTGAATCAGCTGGAGGCAGTGAGTCTTCTCTCATTGATGGTGGCACAAACTTGTCTCTAGTAACAGAAAAAGTAGACTTCCTCAGGCCTTCATCTGTCTGCAAGTGGGCAGAGCAAGGGTTTATTGTTGCATTTGAACGTGCTGAGAAGTTATCACATTACCTCCAAGGTGTGGATGGTTGGGCTGTATATATTCTACTATGTGCTCTGTTCTCACTTTTGTTGCAGTGCTTAAAATAAACTGAGGATCTCTTTCAAATATGTGCAGCTTCTTCTGAGATGCCTGATGCCATGGAGATGATATTCCAGAAAGCAATTACCTTTGGTATAAGTGGTGCTGTAAGTAAATGCATGCTGTCCTGCAAGTATCAAACTTGATGTTTTAGTCATAAATTAACTTGCATCTTGTTGGCTTTCTTTTTCACAGGTAGATGAGTATATGAACAAGGACAGTGCATCAGTCTCGTACTCCAAAGCGATACTTCTGCTTTCTTTTATTGTGGGGGAAGCGACTTCTCTGCCATTGAATCCTCCATTTTCATTAACTCCTGCAAATAAGGATAGAATCCAAAGCTACATTACTAACTTGCGGTCTCATCAGTCTCACTTTCGAATGCTTCATACCTTTCCTGAAGCAAAACTGCACAACTCGCTTACCAAGTAAATGCCACCAATGTACAGTTACTTTTAGTGACAGCTCTATTGGGTTTCAGATGACCACCGTGCCTGGAAAATCAAGGTCAGATGCAACGTGCAGTTTTGGACGTGCAAGTTGGTATGGATAATCTGTGTTGATACGACTAATAAGGTGCTTTGACATAAATCTTATGTACAGCACAGCATACAAAATGTTCCTGGCATCCTGGAGCAAGAAGACCAATGCTTCAAAGGAATATTTTTTGTAAATAATACAATATGTTCATTATCTGGGACGTAACTGTAAATACAGTCACTAATGGCTTAACTTCCATGTACCTGTTTCTATGCAAGTTCATATTAATCTTGCAAACCTGGAGTGGCTGTTTCCTATAGATCGAACATACTTGACCTATTTATACAGTCTGCAGACTTTTATCTCTTTAAAGCCATTGACGTGATGAGGAACAATGAAACTAAGCCAAAAAGAAATGAAAGAGAGGAAAGAGCAAGTGAATAAAAATAATAATAAAAAAAGAAAACGAAACAAGCCGCCTATGGACTACATGTTACATAACACATAAAAGAGTCAATTGATTGCACACGTTCTTTATTTTTTTTTTACATTTATATTTATTCTTTTCAGACAAATATTGAATGTTCATAAGTAGTAAGCTAAATCACATACAGAAATGAAAATATTACATCTGAATGCAAATTAAAATTATTTTGAAAAAATAAAAAATATTAGACAATTATATATACACATAAAAAAACTAAAAATAAATTAAAAATACAAATAATTATGTGTCAAGTACAAAATTAACAATTAAAATAAAAAATATATATACGTTAAAAAAAAATAAAAACTAAAAAAAAAGGCAAACACGTAGTAGCAGAAGATTTTTAAGTGAAAAGACCATATCAGGGTCCATTCAATACTGAATGATTCTTGCTCTAGGTATATTCAGCAGAGTTTTTAAGGGCAGTCCCATGAGTTCAAGAAAATAACTAAGACAGTGTAGAAGTATATGGTACACACACTTGCACGAAAAGTCTCGTGAGCTGCAGATACTCTAATTTAAACATGAAAGGAAAACAGATAAATGAGGGGGAAAATTAGGAATTACATGCAACAACAAAGGTTTCTCCTTTGTTTAAGCATGTAACATCAAGTTAAAGCTTCCCCTTCCAGACGTATCTTCTTGGGGCCTTTCTCCTCGCCTTGGCAGCCGGCAGTCACCCCTCTGCCTTCCTTAACCTCCACTGAACACCTTTTGTAAGGTTTGAATCCGGTTCTACAAGCCTTCAGCTTTCCATGTCCAAGTCCAATTTTCAGCAGCCCTTCCATCTGGTTGATTTCACTTCTAGGCAATGTGTTTTTCTCCACCTCTTGATACCCAGAACAGGACCCCCATGCCTTGCTGTTGAGATCCCGCACTGAGGCACCTCCATCTTTCTCATCTGTGTTCTGGTTGACTTCCTCAAGATCATCCTTCTGGTTTACCTTATTCTTCTCATCATGAGGAGGTGAGAAGCTTTGCGGCAATACCTCCCTAGAGAAGAGCGCTTGAAAAGCCAATCGCCCCTAAGACATTTGTAACGTAAGAAGATAGAAACAAATGCAGAAACATAAATATGAGCTCTTTTTCTCAGAAATAAAGAATTATATCTCCACAGTTACCTCTTCGGAGACTTCCTTCCATGAGTCGCTCGTGCTACTACAGCTTCTACTGCGACGGATACTTGACTCTGTAGCTAGATGATTTGCATCAGCTTCTTTTGACTCTTCCTTGCCTTTCTCATGCTTTTGTAATGCATCAGTCTCTAATTCGCTGCTAGAATTTGAACCACATGAAGATCGGTCAACCTGTTTTCTACTTTTTGTTTTGTTTGAATCATGGATCTCAGGAGCTGTTGTAGCCATCTCCTCATCAATGTCTTTTGATCTAGCATTTAGCTTTGGACCCCCACTCTCCCCAGAGTCTGACATGGTTGGTGATTTGGAGGCTGAATTTTGAGATTGCATAGCTTCAGACTGCTCTGGGTCCAGTTGTTGATCTTGCAAAGGAGGATTTTCAAGGCCTGCTTCCTTCCTTTCTGGCTTGGTGGCCGGAAGCTGACCAGCATCTAATGATGGAGCTGTAGCTGCCGATGCAGGAAGGCAAGTGAAGCCAGCATGGAGCGGAGCACACAAGGGAAGTAGTCCATGTGCTGCCCAATAAGCTGTTGCTGCTGCCACAGTAGCAGCAGCAATAGCTGCCATGTTCGGAGCAGAGTTCATTGGTCTAGTCGGATAACCTCCTTGGGCACACACTGGAGAATCTGCTGAATTTTCTACATTTGCATAGGGCCAAAAGGTAGCTGCAAAGCTTCCCGCAGCATGGGCTGCAGGGTTTTGGAGCAGCGTAGATACAATGAGACTTGAAAATGTGGAGGACATGTGGAGAAATGATCTATAGTCATCTTGATTATGGTGATTTGCAGTGAGTGGGGAAGGAAAAGTTGGAAATGATTGGTGGGCACAAGACCTGGATGCATTACTTTGATTTTCAGTAGTAGCAGATGCAGCCGGATTTGAATACAGATTGCCATGTGTGTGAACTTCTCCTCCAGGGTGAAATACGGAGTCTTGGAATGACATATCCGATGCAGGAGTTTGCATACATGTTCCCAAGCTCCCATCTATAATGTGCACAGGCACATGCCTTGGATAGTTCTGCATTTGTGTCTCATCTAATGGCATTGCATCCTGATTATCACATTTAGAAGCTTTACTAGTGTCATTGTCATGAGCTGTCTGCTTTGCATCAGGCTTATCTAACTTCTGACTTCCTTCAAGATCAGTAGTGACATAAAATTCATTAGTAGCATCCTGATTTACTACCTCCGTCAGTGAAGGAACAAACTCTCTAAAAGAGCATGGTTTTCTGAGTGCCTCTTGCATTGTTATAGAACTAGAATTCTTGTTGGCTGACGATACAGAGGAACAGTGAGTTTCTTGGAGCATGGTAAAGACTCCTGAGCAGTTATCGTCCTGGTTTTGTTTTCCATTTATTGGCTTCTCATCTCCATTAGGTTTCTAAATAATGTACATTGAGTACAATTTCAGGAAAAAAAATATATAAAACCAAGATCTGATCAAGGAACAGAAAAATTAAATGAATGCAAAGGGCAAAAAAATTAAGAGAGAAGTTCACCTCAGGAAGTGGTTCCTTCTCCAAGTCCAACACTTGCTTGCAGAGCGGAAAAGAAGCTGAAGACGATAGCTTTCCATCCTTCACTCCAAATTGTGATGCAGTAGGACAAATGCCAGTCTTTCGAGGATAAGGGTTGCTAGGTTTCCTTTTAGGACGTGGAGGTGGAATGTCTATGTTAAGAGCCTGTCCTATTGGAACACCTTTTGCAATAGCCTCCTTCTCCAACTGCGAGTGATATATCCATTAGTCTCCTCAATTAGAGAAGTTTCAACATAAATATGCTCAGAAGCATGAAGTAACACCATGGAAAAATTGAAATATGGGGCAAATATAGCTCTACAATATGATCCTACTGGATAATTATAGGAATGCCATGGATATTTTTTATAGGACAATTACCACTCAATGGTGGCATCTTAGAATACCCATATTCTCTGCTACTTCATTTCATAAAATATAGAAGTGCCTGTATTCAGCAAGAGCAAGATCATATGATACAATACAGTAATTGGCATTTGAAAGTAAGTTTAACTTTCAATTATGAAGGGGAAGGAACAGACAACTGAAAAATCCAATCCTCCAACATACAAAAAAAATTTCACTAAAACCAATTGATATGGTGTAGCACTAAAAACCCAAAATAAAAGATTCTGTGTTATTATAAGGTCCAAAATCACAATTTCTGTTCTGATTAATTATATAATACTTGGGCAAAATTACACTTCATATAAATATCATTAAACAATTCTGAAGCATACTGCACACAATGAATATTGATATGAAGAGGATAGAGTAGGAACATGGTGTTGGCTAACAAGAGGCCACTGATAAATTATAACTTCAAAGGCTTTCAAAAGACAGTGGGTTTTTGGCACAAACTTAAGGGGCCAGTGTGAAAAAGCTGAAAAAAGTGATCCATGGAAAGCATGTATATTTTGCACGACTAGACAACAGTACTAGAACATGGATACTTATAAAAGGGAAAACACGGTAAAATAGCCAAATCAAACCCCCAACAGGTACCCTTAGCCAGTACTTGTGCTCAAGTCCAACTAACATTCATTCAAGTACAAAGGCCCAGCATCCCCCCCCCACCAGAGAGAGAGAGAGAGAGAGCACTGAGAATCTTAATCAGAGAAATTTAGACACAGAACAATGTTAAAACTTGATGCCAGTCATCCAAAAATAAAAAAATAAATAGATGCCAATCATAACACTGTATATCTTTGGAGTTTTATTTAATGCTCGTTACTAAGGCACTTTAGTGGAGAGTCAGTACATCCACTTCTCCAAAAGAAAATTGCTGTATTGCTCTGAAATTAAGTATCAAAATAACAATGATATTGTCATGGATGACAGTTATAACATTTATAAAAGACTTAACTTTGAATATGCAAGGTGCATTGCACTTCTTTCTTTCTGGCATATAGATGTTTCCTATGTTCGTTAAATTCTACTTGCTTCACTACATGATTCTGTGGAAGTTAAAAGTTATAAATTCCAACCAAACTATCTTTCTTCTGCTATGCAGTATGCTTTTCCAATCATAAACCCTGGAAATAGTTGAGTTCCCTAACATGCTTATTCTTTTTTCTTATTTTTACTGAATTTGATGTAAATTTAACTTAGATGCTTGCAAATTCAGTAAAAAGAATTGAGTATTGTTGCTAGAGGGCTGGCTTTGCCAAGAAATGATATTAACTCTCCACTTTTCTTAAAATAAAAAAAGGGGGCTGGTTTGGCCAAGCAGTCAGCTTGACTCCTTGGCCAAACCAACCCCCTCTTTAACAGAACAACATTAAAAATTGTAATGAGAGAGAGAGAGAGAGAGAGAGAGAGAGAGAGAGAGAGAGAGAGAGATGGGTTTCCTGCAAGTATGATTAACTAGGTGAATCCATGATAGATCAATCTACCAACAAGTCACTCTATATTGGTGTCTGACAGTAAATCAAAGAATGGATATACCATCCAGCAGCGTTTCTTGCAGCTAAATTCTCAGCACCCAACTATTCAGTTCATAAACATGTATTTGATGCTACAGTTAAGTAATTCAAACTATATTGAGTGTCATTAAAAATACTATCCACTAAGCTTATGCATTCTTGAATATAGACCTCGTTATTATGGTACTCCAATCAAAGTCAGAATAAATCTCACACAAAACTTCATACAGGCTTTCCTTAAGATGCATAGCTAAGATCATATGATCACCGTAGAATTTTATGCCCAGAAATTATAGTCATACTGTATTGTAGTTAAATATGAAACACGAATAAAATGCTAATGAAAAGAAAAGAGGCAAAACAATATGACTTACCATGGATATCACCATTGATCCAAGATGAGATTTCATGGCTTATTGCTGCTAAAATGTTTGGACACTGCAGTGGAATATCCATAAAGAATAACAGGCTTCTCCTAGTCATTTTTTTTCACACAAATTCTTGGTATTCGAAGCCCTAGCTTTAGTTATTGCGATGCATAAGAAGAAATAAAACCTTAATTGTAATGGAAATAGGAAGGCAAGAACTTCGTTGACCTCTTGGGGTTCCTACGGAATTGACTTATGCAAGCTGTTTCTAAAACTTTGTTGTTTATTGTCAACAGGGTGATTGGTTGCTTTTTCCCTTTATACTATTGCAATTTGCTTTGAGACATTGAACTTTCAAAATATGTTATCTTAGTTCAGAGCTTAACAAAATTCACAGTAAAAAAGGTTGTCATGTTTTTGTTAGCATTTGTTAATTGATTAGTTTGTACAGTGAATTGCAACAAAAACATCTAACACTTTTAAATCCCCTCTTCACCTCACAATGAACGGAAAATAAAACATGCAGAAGTGAGGAGAACAGGGGCTTTTTTTACTCTATCCTATACTTCAAATAACATAAATATTGATATATTAATATATAGTATGGAAGTCAGGTAGGACGGTCCAGGGACATCTTATCCCCTCCCCAGCACATTGGGCTTTAGGGACAAATTCGGGGCCCATCCCCACTTTTATCGAGCAAATCCTTGGCCTGATCAGGTCAGCCCTACTTCATGAGCTTTTTCACCATTTCTGGACAGTGTGGACCTTTGAAGAAGATGTGCAAGTGAACTTGATGTAATAAAAATGAAAAGAAGGTGATAATGGAAATCATTTACCAAGGTAAGACACCAATAGTTACATAAGTTATTAGATCCACACAAGATTGTCTTCTCTTGGATAGCGAGCCAGGACACTAGTATCGTAATCTATTGGGCAACAAGACACAACCAAAACTTAGTCAGGCAGAAGAAGCTCTCCAACTTTGAGCAAAAGTCAAACTCAACGAAATTGCAGAGCAAGTTTGCTGTGGATTTTGATCAAAGCTTAAAGAAGGAAATAGTCAGTACAGTGGATTTTGGCTGATATTGGCTGAAACTTCCTAGTCTCACTGCCACGCAAACATTTCTTTTGTTCCAAGAAACAAATCTGTGTACAATCAATTTAGGTTTCCAAAGAAGCCTAGGCTAAACTAGAATGGAACTAAAATAAAATGCCATTTCTTAAAAGTTCAGAGCCTACAGTATAATAAACTGCAAAATTAATGGGAAGCATAGCACATTACATGGCCTAGATGTATCAGGACAAATTGAAAAATACTGACATCATTGACCTCATAAATCAGTTCAAAAGGCACTCTGAAATAAAGGATGTGACCACTAGTTAACATAACCACAAAGGTTATAACTAATTCATCCTATATTATCAACAGCATCATGCCAACATGACCAAGTGTTAGTGTAAGATCCAACCCAGCAACTGATGACAGTAGACTTAGAGCCTGTTTGGTACCAGCTGTTTCCAGCTGGCGGTTGCAAGCTGATTTTTGTAGCTGAAAACTAACCTTAACAGTGTTTGTTTATACCCATCTAGTTGTTGCTACAATTTCTATATTTAAAAATAACCTTCAAACTCCACAATTTCACAACTAGTAACATCTTACTCTTAATTTATTTTTATCATTAAATTAAGAATAATTTGACCACAAAACCTATAAAATAAAAAGGGTAATATTAAAAAATATAATGGATTATATTATCATTATACAAACAGTTATAAAAAGTTATCAAAAAACTTCCCTATCCTAGCTTTTTCTTTCAGCTAGCTTTTATAGTCGAAAACACCCCCAGCTGAACGCGAAAAAATTAGAAAAAAAACCTAACCAAACATTTTTTACCTAGTTGTTAGGCCCACTTAGACAGGGCCAAATTTTCTACTTATGGCAAATTTTATAAATATTTACAATTTTAGGTCTTCACCAAAACAATTTACCAATTTAAGGTGAATTGTGCTAACTTAGCAATTTTCGGATCAAACCGATGGCCATATTGTTGGTTTGAGCAAAACAACACTATAGCTGTCAATTTTGTCCCAAACCTTAATGTTTTTTTTTTAATATGTTTTTTTTATATTTTTTTTAACCAAATATCAATTTAGGGTGTTTCAAGAAGTATTTATCGATTTAGGGTGAAGAATAACTTGTATCATTCATTAACGAATTAGGAAAATCCTAATAAGAAAAAGTCCATCTTAGGAAAGTCCTTATGGATTTTCAATTTAGGTAAAAGATAGGTTAAGGTTTTTAATTAAGTTAATGGGCCTATGGTATTTCTTATTTTTTACCCTAAAATACTAATACATCATCTCTTTCAAAAGAAAAATTACAATTGAACTGTTCATGGGCTCGTAAGCCTTTTTAAAAATTTTATATATACACAAATTGACACCCAAAACCAACATTGTGGGTTAAGGTTTGCTTAAAATTCACCCTAAATTGATAAGTAATTTTGAATAAAAAAAACATTGAGGTGGGTCAAATTGACAGCTATAAACCGACACTATAATAGTCGATTTGACCCGAAATTGCCACCTCAATACAATTCACCTAAAATGATAAATATTTATAAAATTTGTCATAAATAGGAAATTTGCTCCTTAGACTGCCTGAGTGACACTTCAAGGCAAAAGATGCCTAAAGAAAGTAGATAGAAGCATCAAATAATTTCTGAAGCTTAAGAACCTCATAACAATTTAATAACTTGACATTACCATCACGAATTTTTTGAAACAAGTTTCAACAAAGGAAATTATTTCCACACTAATTTCAAAACTTTGCTCCAATTCCTCGTCAATTTATCAATTGCATTGGCCTAAATTTTCAGTGATTATTCAACATTTAAAGCTAGCATATACAAGAAATTATATATGCTGGAAAAGGAAAAAATTAAAAGAAAATTCACTCAAATTCTTATCCTCCCTCTGAAGATCCAGTAAACCTATTCTTGTTCTATCAACTTTTAGACCACCTCAATGTTTCTTGTACACAAGTGTAAGCTGCACTTATGAATACATCAGACTTAACATTTGTGATTTCAGCATCACATATGTTTCTCTAAATTTCCCAATGCTTAATCATACTCCTTAAACACAACATGAAATAGAAGGGCATTTTCCAGCTAAAGGATGAAAACTTGGGAGTCATAAACTAAAGTGAACTGCATCTCTCCAATTCTCAAAAACAAGGCATTCATGAAATGATTAGTTATCCATCTCCCAACCGAAAAAAAAAAAAAGAAGAAATGATTAATTATCTTAAGCAACAAGTTGGTCAGCGTTAGTTCAAGTTAGTCCAAGCAAACAGTTTTTCGCCACATGAAAGCTCTCTGAAAATTCAAATCCAGTCATTCTATGTGTGCATGATTTTTGCACAGTAAGAATCTGTGAGGACAACATATCATTCTGTTACTTGCACAAAAGAAAGCGCATTCCTCCAAGTAGATAAACAACAATAGACATTTTATACATAGCAAAACAGTAGCATCACATATAAAAGAGAAGAAAAATATCATAGCTGAACTAGGCATACACTCAAAAGTACACAATAGTGATATATATAGGAGCTGATATACAGTAGAGATAAGAATCAGAAAAGAAGGTATTGAGTAACCTTTGAAAAGAACTTTTGTGCATGACTTCTGATCTGCACAGCAGTCTTTGTTCCTATATGTTCTGCACACCACCAAGGAAAACGCACAGAAGAGAAGAAAGACATCTCCAATTAAGACTAAATAAATAAGAATAGCATATCATTATCACGGCATTCATAAAGGGATTATCCAGATCATTTCCCCCCAATATTCCACTGTTTCTCCATAAAATAGAATAAAATAAATGAACCCAAATCAATATTAAAAACAACAAAGAAAAGCAGTGATAAAAAGGAAAAAGAAGAGTTGAGGACCTTCTATGCGCTGCCAAGCTCGCCCATAGAGCTTTAAGGCCTCTAGGAACCTATTATGCTCCTCCTCTGTCCACCGTTCACGTTGCTTCGTAATAGTATACGGTTTCCTCGCCTATATTTATCAAAACTTTCATAACTCAAATACTCAAACACTACTTTATGGATCAAAAATAGACTAACAAACTGTAAAAAAAAAAGAGCAACCGAAAGAGAGTTCTCGCGTAAAACAAATTACCTTAATGACCAAATCTTCTCCGGAGTAGTATGTGTCCATTACCGGACCTGCGCAACTAACGCTGCTTCAAATCCTCCCTAATGAGCAACGAATAAAACACGAATCTCCTCTCATTTCTTGCAACAACACCACCGCGCAAATCTACTAATAATAGAAAAGCCGTCTTTCTGGAACTCCAAGAAACCTGGTAACTGAATTCTACTGCAAAAGAAAAAAACAAACATAGAAGAAACCCAACAACAATCGACAGAGATCCAGTCGTTGTTTATCAGAACCAATTAGTCACGCACAGAATTCCACACACACCTCTACATCATTGCGAACACTCCGAAATACAAATTAAATTATATTCATTAAATTAAGAAATAAGATTAATAGAAAATCTTCTGAGAAATTCAAGAATGCACCAGAACAGAACAGAACAGAAAAGAACAGAACAACGATGTCTCCCAAAGTACTTAAAAGCAGTAAATTCCTCTATTCAGAATCCTCACCAAAACGAACGCGCAGTCGCCAATTCCTTTGAAAGAAAAAAAAAAAGAAAAAATCGAACAAAACAAATAAAATAAGACAAACATCAGCAATATATCTCTCTTTTCATTGCTCGAATTAATTTTTTTTTTCTCGGCAACCAAGCAGAAATCAGTGAAAAGCCCTAGAAAATGCGAGAAAGTACCTCGACAGAAGTCCATGAGAAATCGCAACTGCAGAAGAAGCATCCAGAGAAGCGTCTCCGATCAAATGCTAAAGCAGTGACGGATCGGTAATTCCACTCATGATTTAATGTCTTCAAAAAATAATAAAAATAAATAAATAAATAAAGGAGCTTCTGAAGAAAGCTAGTGACCGACGAAGAGCTGGAGAGAAGGAAGGCGTTTGGGTCGAGAGAGAGCTGGAGAAAAGGAACAGAGCAGCTCTACGCTCTACAGTTTGTTTGTTTGTCTGTTTGTTTGGTCGAAGTGAGGAGCAATCTCAGCCACTATAATTTCTTGTGGATTTATTTATTTATTGTTTTTTTTTTAATAATTTAGGGGGAGGTTTTTATTTGAGGCTGCGATTCAAGCGGAAGGTAAACTGGGAGAGAGATGTTGCCATGTGGCGTTTACTTAGTGGCTGA
>STGP01008761.1:650-17182 GCA_004918865.1 Caryocar brasiliense | reverse complement strand
ATAATTTTTTGCGTTTTATATTTCCAAAAAAATATTAAAAAAAAAAAACAAAAGGAAATCCATATTATTGTGATTGGACAAAATCATGATGCTATAACGCACATGCCCAAAAAGCAACGTAAACCAGACAGAACAATCCTCGAAATTACCGTATTAGCCTCCACACGTGGCTTCGTTTTTCACTATGTTGGGCTTCTGTTGGGGTGGAAATCAAGGGGGTAAGTGTGTCTTTGAGGACAGGACACGGCAAGGGACTGTGTCCGTTCAAGGCTTTAGTTTTTGAACTAAATAAATAAATAAAAATTAGAATTTCATATAAATTGTATGCACGTGAGTTTTAAGAACTGCATGTGATATATAATATTTTTCAAAATTTTACTTTTTGATTAAAAATTTTATTTTTATTTATAAATTTAAAAATTAAGACAATAAAAATTTTAAAAAAATATTAAAAATTTTAATAATTAAGTAAAAATATTTTAATATATTTTAAATAAAATTTTAAATTTAAATCTTGTATTAAAAAAATTATATTAAAAAAACTGTATAATACAGTTAGATTTTGTATTCAGTAACCTCAATTTCTGAGCTTATTCTTGTATATAGATTGCATGATACCATCCAAGAAAACCTGCATGTCAGTGCTGCTCGCCTGCTGCTTCGCATTGCAGGAATTATGAACTGAAAGATGTGGCTTGGTTATGGGTTGCCTCAGGATTTTTGTGAAGCTGAGAATTCTGATGCAACCCAATCCAGCTGTACGTTCCTCTGACTGCTGTGGTGCCTAGATGAGCATCCAGACAACAGGACCACATGCAAACTAAAGTCAATGCACGACGAAATATCTGTCTGTCGAGGAGCTAAGAGAACTTCTAATGACAAGACACGAAGGACATGTCCCACATGCGACTCTTGTTAAAGTTTATCAAGGAAAGGACTCTCCTGAGGGTGAGATGAAAGTCATTGGAAGACGAAATGGAAACGAGAAATTAAACAGAAAGGACAAAGATGTAGCTTTCGTCATCTCATTTAATGATCAACCAAGGAAAAGAAGGAAGATGTTTTAAGGTTGTCTATATACTTTACTAAGTTAACAGGAGTGTTTTTGATGAAGAAAAATGGAGCAGACGCAGAAGCAGAGGATAGAGCAATTCAAGGGCCAGACAAGATTGCCGAAATTTGCCATCCCAAACAGATACGATCTTTACTTGAAACCCAATCTCTCTGTCTGCTCTTTCTCTGGTACTATAAGGATTAGCCTTAGCATCACCGAACCCACCAATTTCATTGTCTTGAATGCTCTTGAACTCAATGTCCATGAGGCCTCATTCACTGACTCTCACAACCAAGTAGGCAAAACTTTCACTTGTTTGTAGTATCCGATGATATTCTTTGGACTGGAATGGAGAATTGTTGATGGTGTTTTTGGGTTCTTGGTGTTGCAGAAGTACAGTCCATCTGATGTTGTCTTGGAGGCTATGGATGAGACTCTTGTTTTGGTCTTCCATGAAGCTATTGGTGTTGGTGATGGAGTTCTGGTGATTGAGTTTTCTGGGATGCTTGATGAGCACTTGAGAGGGTTCTATAAATGGTACGGTCCTGTTCTCTTTCTCTATTCATTCCATATCTGCTATGTTGTGTTCCATAGAGAATAGTTTCACTTTATTGCTCTTAAATTACATACTTGGAAGCTTTTAGAGCAGAAGGAAAAGCAACTGGAGGCATATAAATACTTATCAGTGTTAGGGAATGGAATTTTCAGCAGATTTTGGTCTCAGCAGCTGAAATTCCAAGATTTGAAAAGCAGATTAATCGGCATCTAATCTGGGTTCAAACTTGTCACTCTTTTCTGCAAAAATAAAATGAAAATTGATTTAAGATAATAGAAAATAATTTATTTTTTTATATTTTATGCATTAACATTTGACTTCAATAGTACTAATGTGGATGGAGAAGAGAAGAAGAATATGGCAGTTACTCAATTTGAGGCAGTGGATGCAAGAAGGTGTTTTCCATGTTGGGATGAACCGGCTTTCAAGGTTATGTTTTTCTTTATCAGTTCTATAGCACCTCAATTGAGAATAGAATCTGCTTTTCTGCTTTGGTGTTACTGATCTTTCTTGCAGGCAACCTTCAAACTAACCATAGATGTGCCATCAGATATGACAGCATTGTCTAACATGCCAATTATCAATGAAAAGCTTGATGGGAATGCTAAGACTGTTTATTTTGAGGAATCTCCACTCATGTCAACTTATTTGGTGGGAATTGTTATCGGCGTATTCAATTTTATAGAAGATATAACAGCCGATGGTATGCATGTAACAAGGCCGTCTTCTTTTGTGCTTACTGAAACAATCCTCCTTGTGTTATTTCCATAAAATGTTGCTGTAGGTGATCTAAAAATGGTTGATGCAGGGGTAAAAGTTCGCGTGTACTGTCCTTTGGGGCGGAGCGATAAAGGGAAATATGCATTAAGTATCGCTGTTAAGGGGCTTGACCTATTTACTAAGTAAGTGCAGATACATGCTATTGCCGATTGCTAGGCAATAAAATTATAGTAGTTTGATTTGACAACGTTGTGATTACTAATGAAGTAGATTAAGTAGTTAGTTTTGGCACTACCTAGATCACAGTTAGAGTAATGTTCTTACAATGTTATGGAGTTTCTTCAGGTACTTCTCAATGCCTTATCCACTTCCTAAGCTGGATATGGTAGCTGTCCCCGAGTTTTCTGGCGGAGCTATGGAGAATTATGGCTTGATAATATACCGAGAAAATGAGTTACTTTACGATGAGCTCCAGTCTACTGCTGCTAGAAAGCAGATTGTAACTACTGCATCTAAACCTGCATGATGTCTGTATTTAGACTTCAAATTTGTAAGACCATTTGGTGTCTCTCAGCATAGTTTCCTTTTTTCTTTTTTTTTGTTTGTAGCTGACAATTGTTGTAATGCACGAAGTGGCGCATCACTGGTTTGGGAATCTAGTAACAATGGAATGGTGGACTCATCTATGGCTCAATGAGGGTTTTGCAACATGGGTAATTTGAGTCTTTAGATATATTCCTTCTACTTGACTGGAATTGCATCAGATACAGCTTTGTTACACTTCAATTATATTTTCACTTCAGGTTAGTTACATGGCAACAGACAGCTTGTTTCCTGAGTGGAAGATATGGAATCAGTTTCTTCGACAAACGGCCAGTGGCTTACGCGTTGATGCACTAGAAGGATCACATCCAATTGAGGTAAGGTGTAGAGAATGGCTGTGCTAATATATGCTGATCTAAGTATTTGCAGAACCACTGATCTGGTGTAACCAGAGAAACCATTCATAGGCGATATGCTGTTTCAAGTATCTAATTACAGCATTTTGCTAAGTTGTGTTCTTCACAAGCTGCACCTTTTCAGGTAGAGATACAACATGCGCGATCAGTGATTGAAATTTTCGATGCTATCAGCTATAAGAAGGGGTCTGCTGTTATCCGGATGTTGCAGGTCTTTCTTGGGGATGAAATATTCCAGGTGAGGAAGTTAACATATTGTGAATCCGTGAACACGTAAAGGAACAAAGGAGTGAAATCATTTGTGCTTTTGCATTTTATATCACTTCAGTGTGAGTATTTAAGCTATGTTATTTACTGTGCAAAGCAGAAATCTTTGAGTTCATACATGAAAAAGTATGCTTGGAGAAATGCGAAGACAGAAGATTTATGGAGTGTTCTTGCAGAGGAATCTGGTGTTAAAGTAAATTTGATGATGGATGGATGGACCAAGCAAAAAGGATATCCTGTCATCTCTATCAAAGCCGTTGATCATTTGCTGGAATTTGAGCAGGTTCAATTCTGCTTAATAAGCAAAATGCAGTTCTGAGAATGTTCTTTTGGTGCATTTTCCATATACTGCCAGAATTAGTTACTATGTTTAATTGGAGCTTACATATTTTTGGTACTTGCAGTCACAATTCTTGTCATCTGGTTTGCATGGTGATGGAAAATGGATTGTTCCCATAACTTTGGTCCTAGGGCCTAACAACATATGCAAGAATTTTCTTCTGGAGTCAAAAGTTGAAAGGGTGGATATATCTGATCTGTTTCAATCTTCTGATGGCAACTCAAACTCATTGAATGAACATTCTTGGATCAAGGTTAATATTGAACAGAGCGGTTTCTATCGGGTGAAGTATGAAGATAAACTTGCTTCTCAACTCAGGAAAGCGGTAGAGAACAATTGGTTGTCAGCCACAGATAATTTTGGTATATGCGCAGATAGCTGAGTAACAGTAAGGACCATGCTTTTACATCACATGATTTCCTTTTCTTGACAAATCTCTTTTAATGTCTTTTCAGGGATTTTGGATGATACTTATGCTCTTTGTGAGGCTTGTGAAATCTCTCTGTCATCTTTGCTTTCCTTGATGGATGTATTTAGAGGAGAACATGATTATGTTGTGCTGTCAAAGCTCATTGATGTAAGTGTTAACATAAGTTCTCTTCTTGAGGTTGAATGGCTTCTAAGTTGAACCCAACATTTACGGAAACTGTCCTGTTTTGTTCTTTTATGAAACAGGTCTGTTACAGTGTTTTAGAGGTCTCCATAGATGCTATCCCCAACTCGGTCAATGAGTTGAAAGCATTTTTCATCAATCTTCTCTTATTTTCTGCTGAGTAAGTGCAATTGCCAGAGCAGAATCAACATACT
This sequence comes from Caryocar brasiliense, assembly GCA_004918865.1. Lineage (NCBI taxonomy): Eukaryota > Viridiplantae > Streptophyta > Magnoliopsida > Malpighiales > Caryocaraceae > Caryocar > Caryocar brasiliense. The sequence continues at coordinate 12,479 of STGP01008761.1, read as the reverse complement.
GAGACCAAAATATGCTGTGTAAATTTCTTTGCTGAACATTGAAAGCAATATAAACTTGTTGTTTGGAGCAGGAAATTAAGCTGGGAATCACTGCCTGGGGAGAGCCACTTAAATGCATTACTGAGGGGAGATGTTTATACGGCGTTGGCTGTCTTTGGGCATGATAAAACTCACGAAGAAGCAATGCAGCGCTTTCAGGCACTGTTAAAGGACAAAAACACCGCACTTCTTTCAGCTGACACAAAAAAGGTAAACCACCACCTTGAGTTTTAGCTCCTCGTTCTCCATATAATTTTACATATGTGACGCACAACATGTTTTCTTGCAGGCTGCCTATATTGCTATAATGAGGAACACTAACACCCCATATATAAATGGTTTCGAGTCCTTGTTGAAGATTTATCGAGAAGCCAATACAATACAAGAGAAGGAACAGATTCTGTGTAAGATTGATTGGCAGCATTACCAAAACCAAGTTATGTATTCCTCAGCAAGCGACTTTTGACATATTCCTATTACATGTTTCATGTATGCTGCACAGGTTGTATGACATCTTCTCCCGACCCAGAAGTTGTGTTAGAGGTTTTGAACTTTCTGATATCAGATGAAGTATGACCTTATGCCAAACAAACTTTGGTGAATAGATTGTCTTCTATGCCAGTTTTATGGTCATAAAGTTTGTCTCTATATTTTTTTTAGGTCCGAGATCAGGACATTATATATGGACTTGCTGGAATTAGTTTGGAGGGCCGTGAAATATCATGGAGGTGGTTGAAGGTATGCAGTTTTGTTATGCAGCAAAAAGATAAAACATTCAGGACAATCCTGTCTGGTAGGAGCTGGAATTGGACCATGTATGATATTTGTTGTCATAAATGCAGGATAATTGGGAAAAAATCATGGACAGATATGGTGCTGGAGTTCTCCTGAGCCATTTCATCAGGGATATCATCTCACCAGTAAGTAACTTTGGCTAATGGATTGAGGACTGGAGAATTGGTCTAGATTTTAGTTATGTTCAGCTCATCATAGCATTAGACATGATTGGAAACAAGCGACCAAGGACTGGTGTCTGCATATCTAACAATTGAAATATAGAAGAAAAGCTGTTTTTGCATTTGTCTCTGTCTGTTTGCATACTTGCGAATCAGATTCCATGTGTAACTAATCAGATTCCACTTCGTCAAGTCTTTCCTTCTATGAATAAACAACTCTACTCAGACTCAATTTGATCTGGCAGTTCTGCAGCAATGAAAAGGCAGATGAAGTGGAGGAATTTTTCGCTAGTCGAATAAATCCCTCCATTGCTTTCAATCTGAAGCAAAGCATAGAGCAGGTAAGAATCAAAGCAAGATGGGTTCACAGCATAAAGCAAGAAAGTTCCCTGAGAGAAGTAGTCAAGCAACTATATAGCAAAAGGATGACAGCTTAAAGACACCATGTAAATGCTGTAACATATTCAAGTGATGGTAGTTCTAGCAAAGCGATGGAAGTTCATTTCTTATATTACAGATGATTAGCTAATGATCATGCTTTTCAAAAGCTGGATAAAACTTTAGTCTGTTAGTCTGCAATAAACCTTGAAGCACCAATAGATTCATCCGCTTCATTCCTGAGATTTTACTCTCTTTGCCTCGGTGCAAATAGCTCTAATTTTGGTGAGATGTTTGAGTTTCGTTTCTTTGCTCTCTTACCTTGAAAAGATAAACAGTTTAGGCATCAGGAGTGGCCTCCATTACTCAAGGCTACTCAATTCAACAATTCATTAGCAAATTTGATTGGCACTTTCACTTAATTTGCAAATCAAATTTAATTCGACTCAGTAACAACTGTTTGAATTATGCAACGTGGTATCTCATGCATGGAGTGAACATAACACCAGTCACAACATAGAAATAGTTCTTTTTCGGCCCGGTCAATAATATGAACCAACACATATGCACACAATTGATAGATGTATTTCCTTCCTATAAGTCATACAACATGGTCTGTAACATGTACAAGGTTTGGTATGGATACTTTGTGAAGCTTGAATCCTTCATATGGCGGATCATGTAACTAGCCCACAAAAAAAGGGATGGAAGCTTCTGTCTCTTCAAAATCAGTTTCGTGTTTCTTCATGGACAGACAAGAGTCATAGAGCACTGATACGATAGAGGCAAGAATTTACAGCAGAATAACAAGTATGATAATAACCACGGCTATTGTACATATCATAGCCTGCAATAGACAACAAGATTTAGCATGAATTAAAGAGCATAAAACACAAAGAAAGACTGGAAATAGAACTGCTTTATAATAATTGGATCAAAATAGTCTCCAAATATAGAGTACCACAACATGAAGCAATTGTCCAGAAACCAGTAACACAATCGATAAAAGAAACAAATGGAACTATGAGAATTCAGAATATGTGGTCGGTGATACTGTTCCCTGGATTTTGCAAGTAGATTCATGAAGACATAATTCAGGCCAATGCATTCAAAGGTGTGTAACACAATGAGTTAGGCTTCCAAATGGAGATGCGAAGAAATTCTGGAGTTGATTCTTGGGTAACTCCTTTGCCCCAAACTAAGTCTGTCTGGAGTTGAATCCTGGGTAATTCCTTTGCCCAAAACTAGGTTTCTGCAGAGCATCTTATATAATTCTATTGCCTTTGCAGTGACATAATATTGCTAGAAGCCTTCATTTCATTATTTTCCTAGACAATGCATCCTTATACACCCACCAAATGAGCAACAAAGAAGGAAACAGAAGCTAAGAAGTTTAACACTTACAGCTATTGCACAGGCAGCAAGGCCAGATCGCTCCCTTGGATCCTTATGATAGTAGTTCCCAAAGTAGAGAATTGTTGCAAAGTACCACATCAATGGGCATACAAATCCAAGCAAGAGGCTGTGGAGAATAAAGCATTTGCATGAGAGAGAGAGAGAGAGAGAGAGAGAGAGAGGAGAGAGAAAGAGAGAGAGAGACTCACGAAAACCATCCTATTCCACAGCCACAGCAAGGAAGAGGTTTGTCAAACATTCCCAATTGGGGTTCTTCCACATCCCTAATGGGAACATAGTCTCCTTTATTATGGCCCAAGGTATCAGTTGAGTGCCCTGTGTTCACCGAAAGACCTTGAGCAGTTTGTCCATATAAAATTTAGAAACTATAAACAATAACATAAAAAATCTCATTCACCAATTTGTAAAGTTGACAATATCCAAACAACAATGAAAAGTCTAAAAAAAGCCATTTCCAAATACAAAGGCCTAATGGAAATGGTAAATTCCACAATGGAAAGCCTAGCCTTTTCAACACCCCTCCCCCCACTTCCCACCCACAAAACCAAACAACAGAGGATTTTGGGAAATGACACAAGATATTATATATTGGCAAGTGGAAGAGATGATCTACAGAAAAGGTACCCTGATCCATGTATGCCAGAAAGAAGCTAGAAAGCCGGTGGTGCCCTAAGCCCCCCTTTGCGTCCTGCAAAATGATATATGCTGGCTGTTTAAGAATTAGCAAAGATTGGTCAAAGCAGCCTCATCAATGATGGATGCTGTTTATCTTTCTGTCAATGTCAGAAATGAATCATACTGTAAGTAAAACTGTAAAAGTAAATAAGCCAACTTATAGTAAGGCCAAGTGTTTGTCACCAAAAGGGCTGTACTTCTATGGATATAACTAGATATCAACAACATGCTATGGAGTCACACAAACATCGGAAAAGGACCGTAAAACAATTGCAAAAGGAAAAATTGAGAAAGAATTATTTTTGAACTTAACATGACTTTTGTACATCCACAGACAAATTAATTCTACTTGCAGAAGGTGCATATAAAAATTCTTCATAATTAATCTTCTGTCATGTCAAGGACTGCAGGTGTATAAAGTAGTAGCCTTACTGGTTTGTTTGCAAAATTTTCTGCCGCAGAAATATCAAGCTACCAGACATGCATAAGCAATTCCTTTATCAACCTGTGGGGGCGGAGGTGGTTAGTTTTGTTAACCCCTGATACGAAAAAAGGGGAAACTTATGACACGATTTCTTTCAGATGCAACTAGATGCGCTGCAAGAATGTGAAACATAAAAAGATAGGTTCATTCAGTCCTCTTTTAGAGGTGGAGGAGGCACAAGTAATTTTTCATGACCAGCTAATAGAGGAAAACAAGTCACCACCAATCAGGAACACTACGATATTGACCAAGTTAGTTACTGACAATCAGGTTCAGCTCTGTGAAAGGACAACAATAATGGAACCCTATTTAACAGAATTTGTCTTATAGACATCCAAAACTTCTTAAACATGGTACAGAAAATTTGGTTCATAAGAAAATGAACTAAAGACTGATCCAACTACAAACACTAGACACCGATGACACCGCAATCATATTGCTCAAAAGTAAACTCTAATTTAAGCATAATTTGCATATTTTATGACAGGTTCTATCAGACATTACAGCTAAAATAAATTTAGTGTGATGCACTACAAAACCCCCCCAAAAAAATTACTTCTTCACAAACAATAAAAACCAAAGCTTTCTCTTTCTTAGGAAGGAGAACTCTCAGTAAAAAAAAACAAAATCCCTGAAGATCAAAACAGAGAGCTTATTGGAATCAAAATCCACAAAGCTCAAAAACCCATTAATAAAATCCCTTCATACACAAGATTCACAACAAAAGTTAAGAGTAAAAAACCCAAAAACCTAGTGCAGCATCCAAAAGCAATGCCAATTCTGCTATGCAAGCAAGGAAAAAATGAATAAATAAGAGAAACCCAAAAGAGAAACAGAGAGGAAAAGGACTTACAGTGACAATTGCAACTCAAAGATCGAGCAACATTCAAAGTAAAAGGAAAGGAAAGGAAAGGAAAGGAGGCAGCTTTCTTGTTTCTGACAAAGAAAAGTTCTTTTTTCCTTTCTTAATTTTCTCTCTGCTTTTTTGCTTTCTCTTTTCTTTCCTAAAAAATTAAGAAAAAAAGAGAGTCTTTACTTAATCCTTCCCTGCACTTTAACGCAATGAAAGCCAAGAAGGTGGAGAAGAAGGCGAAGAATGATGAGGTGGGCTGTTAGTTGAGACACTAGGGACAAAAGTGATATTGTCGAGGACAATGTGGCAAATCCAAGAAGCTGTTCTCAACGGCCTGGGCCTTTTGGAAGGTCCAAATTTTCAATGACAGAAAGACCTAGTGGGCCGATGTTCGGCGGGTATTGGATTAATTTGATCACAGCCGGGTTGGTCCCGTAGCGAAGACGGAATGGGATGAGACGGAATGAGATGGGGACGGGAACGGGTACCGGGGCCGGGTTGGCAACAGGGTCTGGACGGGGGACCCCACTTTCCGTCCCGGGCTAATAGGTTGCCACTTGCCGGCACAGCTAAAAATGATTAACAAGTGATATCGCCTAAGACGATGTGATGCACCCAATAAGCTGTCTTTAATGGGCTTGGCCTTCTTGGGAAAGGTCCAGTTTTCAGTGAAAGGAAGAATTGTTGGGCCCTTCGTAAACAACAAAACTCCAAATCTGCTTCCAAAAACCCCAAAACCCTAAATTTTCAACCTTGTTGAAGGAGCGAATTTCAGCTCGATTTTGCTCTTCCAAATCGTCTTCCGTCCCCTTAGAAGTTCCGGGTATGTGTTATTTTTCGTGTTTGTTGCTGAAAGTTCTGTTCTTTTTTTTTTTAATTTTTGATTTTCCAAATTAATAATTAATTATGTGGATGGCAAGAAACCTGGGAAAAAGTAGACCGGACAAGAGGTTTCTGTTGTTGTGTTGAACCTAGGATTGTTTTATTCTTGTTGTTTTATTTTAAAGTTGGCAACTTTATGACAGGTTTAAAACGAAAATCAAAAGTATATAGTTTCGCCATTGTTGTCGTGTTGAACTGAAGATTGTTTTGTTGTCGTTGTTGTTGTTGTCGGAAAATTTTAGGAATTTGGTTATGGAGATCGACCTGCGAGCGGGTGACTCTGTTGTATCCCATGAAGCATCCAAAAAGTCTAAAAAGAAGAGAAAGAGGGAGAAAGAGAAGGTGAATGATGATGAGGATGATGTTGTTGGAGTTCATGTCGAAAGTGAGCCACAACCCATGAATGTTTCTTCCAAGGATCGACTTTCTGTTGATGCGAAAGTTGAAGTGATCTTTGAAAGAACCAATAAAGCCCCGCCCATTGTGGGATATTTTCCATCTGGTTATAACCCCCACAAGTACAATAACCACAGCGGCTTGCAGGAAGGCGGTGAAGAACCGAGTTCAGCATCGCCGCGTGTTAGATTTTACAGGAGGAAGAGTGAGAAGGGCTCCAATGAAAGGAGTGAGAAGGGGAGAGGTTCTGAAAGGCTGGAGTTGGTGGTGAGTCCTAATGAGTCCAATGTGGAGTTTGTGGGCACGAGCTATAAGGGCGAGGCCATGGCTGCTCAATTGTGCACCTATGCACTTGGGGTTCTTGATAAGGAGACTCAGACTTTGAAGATCATGCCTATTGCTGGAAATAAGGTATCGCATTGGAGAATTCTGGAGGAAATGTTTTTATTTGTCATGTGTGATGTATTGCTCCAGTGCTTTTTATGTTAATTTATTAAGCATGACTTTCTTTTCTATTTTTTAGAACACCAATTTCCAGCGGCTGAATCCATAGTGGCTATTTTTAATGTAACAGGAGCTTGGCGAATAATTAAAATGTGTTAATTGCAGTTGTTGTTGTGTAACTTTCTCTTATTTTAGGGAATCGCAATTTTTTATAGAAATTTGACTCTTGCTCCCCTGTTGTTGTTCCTTTGTCAAATGCATAATGATATGGTAATGGTCTCTTAACATAGTTTCGGTTATGGCTATAGATATTCAGATTGGAACCAAGAATTCCAGGATTGGATACTGCTGATAAGGAACAGTCCAATTTGAACAATGCAGAAATTTCTGCGCAATCAGTTGAAGACAAGAGGATTTCGCTTAATAGACTTTACGGAACAAAGAAGTCAAAAAGACAGGTATGCTTATTCTCTCTTTACCACTCAATTGTTGAGGGTGACTCATTTTAGAAAAAAAAAAATTAAAGAAAAAAGAAGATACATTGAGTTTTATGTCATGTCGCAGGATGAAATAGGAAAGGCTCTTTATCAGAAACAGGATGACAAATCTAAAGAGGATGAGGGCAAGATACTTGCTAATGCCCCTGTAAACAAGGAGGCTCTTGAAAGTACCAGTGCTGTCGTTGCTCGAAATATTCCACCACATAACACTTCTGCCACAACACCCCAAGGGGCTTATCCGTTAGACAGGATTATTTTTATTGGAGAATGGAATTTCATTGAAGACATTTATCAGACTTTAGAAGCAGGTGCAGAAGTGGCAAGGGATGTGTACCCAACCTTTGTTTGCAACAGAATCCATAAACTGCGGGAGATTCAGGTGAGTGTGCAAGAAAGCTGTAGAATTTGTTTGCTGGTGTTTTAAATGGAATTCTACTTATGACTATTATCTGTTTGAGTTGTCCCACACCCCAAAAGAAATGTTTGGAAGTTAGCTTAACAGAAAACTTAAGGTAGTAACATTCTTACTGAATAGCTAAAGCACGTAAATAGTATGATGAATTCATAGATGGATTTGTACTTATAAAAAAATCTGTCCTAAGGTTGCAAGGAGCTATTCATATTTGCATGCTAAATAATTTAATCTTCTGCAGTTGTAACTAATTAGATGGAAATTTATTCACTTTTATCTATACAAGCATGTCTCGCGCAATAAGTGTGACATCCGCACTCAATCTTCTAGTTTTAGAATCAGTTCTTCTCTTTACACTTTGCTATCTCAATCACTGTGGAAACGGTGCAAGTACAAGCTGAATATTTTCTTTGCTTAGGTCCTACTATCAACCATTGTGAACAGAGTAGCTGATGTTCCTATTCTTCTGTTCCTTGTAGGATGACATGGAGAAGAGGACACTGGCTGGCATTTTCTCTTATATTACACATCTTATAAAGTTTAAAGACCTTCATTCTATGAATGGTGTATCCTCTGCAAAGAACCACAGATTTCCAAGCAGTCTACGCCAGAAATTTTTTGAGATATTTAGTCCAGAATCAAAAAGGATGTCTGACGAGAAGGTTGATCTTCTTATTAGTTACGTCCTGGTGCTCACTTTATATGCAGATGATTTCCGCACAGACCCCCTAGATATAGCCAAGGATCTGAGGGTGAGTCCTGTTATGTTGAGAGCTCATTTTGAGAATTTGGGTTGTAAGCTTGTACATGAGAACAAGTTGTTGTTGGCAACCCTTCCTGTGCCTCTTCAATTTCCAAAGCTGAGGCAGAAACGTCGAAGGTAGATGGGTTGTTATTTACCTTGCTAGTCCAAATATGTGATAGATTTTGTTGCATTGCCAAAGCTTAGCTGAAAGTGGAAATTTTCATGCCCTTTTATGCACTGGCAAATATTATCTTTGAGGTGAAAATGTAATGAAGCAATTTTGCGTGTAGTTTCAACTTTTATGAAACTGGTGTGATTTTATTTTCTTTTGTGTTGGACATTTCTGGAACAAAATTCAGTATATTCCAAGACATTGCTGCATATCAATTAAATCCGTGAGGCCAGCAGCATTAGAACAATTTTTCACCTCGATTATCTTTTGTCTGATGGATTTGAGAACTTTGAATGGAGATCCTATTAAAGCTCTGGCATAGGACTTCCTTCACATTACTGCTGGAGACTTAATGGCATCCACTTAAAAGGGCCGCTCCGACTTGATCAACAAAGCAAAAGATAAATGATAACCGTAAGATGGGTTTTTCTTTACAAGTTCTTGAAGCGCTTTACGCTTTACTACAATGAAGCCTATTGCACGCCATTGTCTGGTATGGAAGCTTGTTCCGGAGGTCCGGGGACAGACCAGATACCTGAGGTAGATCAAGCGCAAAACTACTGGCGCATAATGGACTATTTCAATACCAAATTTTTATCTCCTTTGCCACAAATTTAAAACTGTATCAACTCAATGTATTAGATAAGTTCGTCTGAGACAGAGGAGCAAGGCAATTATCTCTACCAACCTCCCAACAGCTGAAATATACAGAGACTTTTAGACGGTGCATACCAGACGAATCACAGGCAATATTGCATTCAGATACACTTGCTAAATGGTACATACTAGTTTCTATTCTTGTACACGCATTAAGCCCAAGAGAAAAAGGAATGGACCGAGCTATGTAGTAATTAGATGTTGTTTTCTAATATATAGGTATATTTGCTTGAACTAAACAATGATGATGATGATGGGTGAACCTTGATTAAGATTTGCTCTTGAACTTCCTTTGAGCTTTCAAGTCCACCACAATCACAGAGATGTTATCATTGCTTCCCTTCTGGAGGGCCAGCATTGAGAGGTAGTCAGCTGCTTCTTGAGCTGCAGGATCGACCCCATTCCCCCTCTCACCAAGAGCAGCAATCCCATTCTTTTTGTGCCATAGCATGATCCGCCTTCTCGCCACTTCACAGGCTTCCTCATTTGTCATGACATCCCATAATCCATCGCTCGCTAAAATAAGGCATTCGTCATCTTTTGCTCGAGGCATAAACATGACTTCTGGTTGTGGAATTATCCATGGTTTTAAGTATCTATCTCCTGTGACATAAGAAAGAATCAGAAACTAATGTAAAACTCAGCACATCCAAGACAGTAAAGCGAGGAAAAACCCCTATCCTGCTATGATGAATTGGTACAGGCATAAACTCAGACCAGATTTTGTTTTTGTTATTTGTTCTTTAGCACCACAACAACGGAGGTTTTAAAGCAAGCAACATAAAACTGGACCAACACATTCGCTATTTACAGCATCCATGCCAAAAATGAAGTGTATTTACCAATAGACCTTGACATAGCCAAGACACCAAAAACACGGTGTCCATTCCACTGTATCACCTTGCCTCCAGATGCCTCAATTCTTGCACACTCATCTTCTCTGTTCGGCTGCAAATTATAATCGTGAAAGAGATGAAAGGTATAAATGTATTGGCATCTATAACAAGATATCTTAATCATATAGAACTTCAGGCCTTACTTTATGATCAACTGATAATGCAATGGCTTCTTTTCCGCGAAAGAGGACTGCTCTTGAATCACCACAGTTCCCAACTATGATATGGGATGAACAGACCAAGGCAACCACAGCTGTAGATCCAACAGTTTCTGGTGCCAGAGGCTCGTAATTGGCATCAGAGGTATTTCCATGGCCTTCAACACATTTTGTACCTACTCCGCCAACCTCATCATCAACCTGAAGAAAACAGCTAGTGAAGGCCTTTTCCCATTGGACCTGCTGATTTCCTGCAATGCTTGCACCAGTTGGGTTATTTTTAATGTTTCCAATCTCTTCAGCCAGAGCCAAATGGACTCGTTTGCGACAATAGTTAGCAACCTGCATCAGACCCCCCCAAATCATGTTATCAAGTTATGAAGTCTTTCAACATGCAAATCTGCACTGGTTAATATTAGGGTGAAGAGCACATGTTGATAGTTAGAACTTTGGAATGGGTAAACAGTTTGAAATATAATGTGGAAATTGTTAACAATATGAAAATCGGAATCAATATGCAAAATGTTGCACTGCAAACAAATTACATCCGATGTGAGAAGAGTCAAAAGCATCTAGTTACATAGATGTACCTGTGCACCCCCATGACCATCATAAACGCCAAAAAAATGACTGGTTAAGTGAGTTAAACTTTCGCTAACTCCATCAATAACACGATCGCCGATAAGCATTTCAATAGGAATTTTGGCAAATCTTGGCACAGCTGCAACAGTGTCTTCCATTTCTTGTCTTTTCCCACATATGGAAACTGACCCCCAAAGAGGCAAGCAATCAAGCTCAAAGACACTCCGGGCAGGCCCTTTAACAAGGTTCTTCTTGCTAGGCAGCTTTAGCACCACTGCAGATGCCTTTAATTCAGATCCATTGGAGACCGGTGCTTTTGGGCTCACTGTTGCAATAAGGAGTTTAGCTGTAGGCACCTGTACCTCATTTGATGACTCTACAATAATAGCCTTTGGGATGATTTGGCTATGCTCAATTTCAATAGCCTTCGGCAAGCTTATTTCAGATGTGGTCTCCAACACCAACAATGTTTTGGGAATAATTCCATCAGTGTCTTCCACAACTGACAAAACTTCATCTTCCTCGCTCTCATGCATCATGGCATCATTAGGAACCAGACTGTTCCCATTCTCGTGCAACATCTTCAACAAATCAGCTGTTGCAACGTCACCATGTTCTGAGGCCAACAAAGTGGTAAAGTTTGCTTCATTCTTAGCATCTCCACAGCCTTCACTGGGCCCCAAAACAGACTCAGATACAAGCTTGACAGGATCAGATAACAAGCTAGCTGCGTCTGTTACAAGCTTTATCCTTGTAATTTCTATATGGGTTGTAATCCCTGAGCTATCACACATGGAATTGCCTAAACTAAGTGTCACTGCAACTGCTGGAGACATCTCTTCCATCAATTTCCCTCGTCTACACCCAATCAGCAATTATGACTCAAATATCTCTAACCTTCACAACAATCTAAAAGTTACCATCATCTTCATCTCCTTGCATGATTGAACTAGGAATGATGCCTGCAAGCCTCAACCACACCTCTTCCATTCTATGAAGTCTCAAAAGACCCACCAATTTTTGCAACACATAGAACACAATTTTACAACTCCAAGCTCAAATTAAAGGCAGGAATAAGCTAAGCAGAATCCACAAATGGGTCATCAGATCTGGCGAGGAAAACTGGATCTAAGCTTATGATTATAGAATCTTCAAGCTTTTGTTCAGGTGATTTTGAATTTCTC
>STGP01008732.1:4427-14908 GCA_004918865.1 Caryocar brasiliense | reverse complement strand
CTACACCAATATTTCTGGCCCATGTTATAATTTAATTGAGTGATCTATATAAGGTGTGCTTCTGCCATGTCTTGGGATATCATGTCTTTGTCTTATGTTTTGCGCAGCATGATGAGCAGGCAAAACATTGAAGGGCTTCTAATTGGGGAATATGCTGCTCACCTTTTTTCAACATTTGACTTCTTATAGAATCTTGTTCTGATGTAGGAATATGACACATTCTTTCATAATTTAATTGCAGAGATCCATCGCAATGATTTTTTTTGTTGTCTTCTTATTTCCTTTTTTTTCCTTGTATAAAAGTTAGATCCATTTGGATGTGTAGACCTTTTATTGATGTGATCCAAGAACAAAATATATAGTTTGTACTCTCTGCATTTGAGCATTTCGACTTGTTTGTGAAAGTTTGACCTAATGCTTACCTTCTGTCTAAATGATGTGTTTACGCCATCAATAAGGAATATTGACACTGAGTTTCACAGGAATATAATTATTTGGAAAGTTTCTTTTAACCATTTGTCACCTTTTTGACTTGGCTTCTGCTTCTTATAATTAATGTTATTCTCTGCATTATTTTATCCTTTAAAAACTTGCTCAGCATGTGGTATTCTTCTGTTTTTCATGCAGATAAAGGTTCTGTTAATGGCAGTTAAAGGTTTCAATCCAGCTTGTGGTGATTCTGCCTACACTATGGGTATTGTGGATTTACTACTTGAATGTGTGGAATTGTCATATAGACCCGGTAATTATCACACCAATTTTTATTTCTTGCATTGTTTGAGCCAGCTATGAGAGTGCTGACAATATCATGGATTCTGTGCTGATTTGACTGAAATATTACTGAAAGATTCAGGAATTTGAATTAAGCGCCTATATGTGTATGACTGCTGATCTTTTAGAATTTTGATTTGTAGAGGCTGGTGGAGTAAGGCTTAGGGAGGATATACATAATGCCCACGGTTATCAGTTCCTTGTTCAATTTGCCTTGGTGTTGTCCTCTATGACACAACATCCTGACTCTCTGTCCATTTATTCCAAGAATTCTCCTGATAAGGATTGTGATTCAGATGGTTCTCATGCACTGGATGATGTTGGCAGTTGGAATGGTACAGGAAAAGAAGGCTCCTCAGCACAAAACTTATCACCTGCATTGTCTAGGTTGCTTGATGTTCTTGTCAATCTAGCTCAAACTGGCCCAACTGAATCTATAGTGTCTTCTGGAGGCAGAGGTTCTAAATCATCTCACACCAGGTCCAGTGGGCATAGTGGAAGTCACACGACTACTTTTGATCCACTTGCAGATGAAAATTGGGAGAAGGACACCAATAAAATTAAGGATCTCGAAGCGGTCCAGATGTTGCAAGACATTTTTCTCAAAGCAGGCAGCAGGGAGTTACAGGCAGAAGTCTTGAATAGAATGTTTAAAATATTTTCAAGTCATCTTGAGAACTATAAATTATGTCAGCAGTTGCGGACAGTGCCACTTTTCATCCTAAATATGGCTGGTTTCCCGACCTCCTTGCAGGAGATAATCTTGAAAATTCTCGAATATGCTGTGACTGTTGTAAATTGTGTTCCTGAACAAGAATTGCTTTCTCTTTGCTGCTTGTTGCAGCAGCCAATAACATCAGAGCTAAAGTATACCATACTGTCCTTCTTTGTAAAACTTTTATCTTTTGATCAGCAATACAAGAAAGTCCTCCGAGAAGTGGGTGTCCTGGAAGTTCTGTTGGATGATCTTAAGCAGCACAAACTTCTTTCAGGTCCTGATCAACAAAATGTGAGTCCCAATCAGTCAGAAAGAAAATCAGGATCGAGCAGTTTTAAGAAACACTTGGGCAATAAAGATGCTATTCTTTCTTCACCCAAGCTGATGGAATCTGATTCCGGAAAGTTTCCTATTTTTGAAATTGAGAATACCATATCTGTTGCATGGGACTGTATGGTCTCTTTAGTGAAAAAATCTGAAGCCAACCAATCATCGTTTCGTTTAGCCAATGGTGTGACTACAATTCTTCCTTTTTTGTCATCTAATGTTCATCGTCCTGGGGTCCTCCGGATATTATCAAGTTTGATCACTGAAGACATCACTCAGGTTTGTGATCTTTCTAATTTGTGCAATTTCTGGGTAAAGTCTAACTGCCCAAATGGTATAATGTTGAAATATTTTTAGTAATTATATGTGCTTCATGTTTAAATAACTATACAAACACAAACATCCACACCTGTCTAATGTTTCGAATTCTTTTTATGCTGTTAAGCCTAAATGATTCAATTATTGTTTTATTAGGCTCATGCTGAAGAGTTAGGTGCACTTGTAGAAGTTCTGAAAAGTGGAATGGTTACAAGTGGCTCAGGACACCAATATAGGCTCCAAAGTGACGGAAAATGTGATATGATGGGTGCTTTGTGGCGCATACTTGGTGTTAACAGTTCAGCTCAGAGGGTATTTGGTGAAGCCACTGGATTTTCTCTTCTGCTTACCACACTCCACGGTTTCCAAGGCCATGAAGGACAGACAGACGAATCTTCTTTGATGGTTCATCTCAAGGTGTTTACATATTTATTGCGCCTCATGACAGTTGGCATATGTGGTAATGCTATTAACAGAACAAAATTGCATGCCATTATATTGTCCCACGCATTTTATGATCTTCTATCAGAGTCTGGCTTGCTTTGTGTGGAATGTGAAAGACAAGTCATACAGTTGTTTTTGGAGCTAGCTCTAGAAATTGTGCTCTCACCTTTCTTGTCATTGGAGAGTAACATGCCATCTGATATGGTTGAATCTGAGTCTGCTAGTTTCCCTTTAGCTACACCATCAGGTTTCTTTAATCCAGATAAGGAGCGAGTGTACAATGCTGGTGCTTTGAGGGTCCTGATACGTTCACTGTTACTTTTCACCCCCAAGGTGCAGTTAGAAGTGTTGAATCTTATTGACAGGCTTGCCCGTGCTGGCCCCTTTAATCAGGAAAGCCTCACTTCTATAGGTGCGACATGGATCCTTTTATCTTTCATATACCCCTATTGTTGATTTGGTTTTGTTTCTTCTTATCCTTTTTCATATGACATGTCTAGGTTGTGTGGAGCTTCTGTTGGAGATAATTCATCCCTTCCTTTCGGGCTCATCGCCATTACTTTTGCATGCATTGAGGATTGTGGAAGTTCTTGGGGCATATAGGTAGCCTCTTTGATTATTTTTTTTGTCGATTATTACATCTGCTATATATCTATATAGAAATAAGGCATATCTTTCTGTTGGTAGGTTGTCTGCAGCAGAACTGCGACTGCTTGTCAGATATGTTCTCCAAATGAGACTGATGAATTCAGGTCATTATCTTGTCGATATGATGGAGAGGTTAATTCTTATGGAAGATATGGCTTCAGAAAATATTTCTCTGGCACCATTTGTTGAGATGGATATGAGCAAGTTTGGCCATGCTTCTGTTCAGGTTTCTCTTGGAGAAAGATATTGGCCTCCTGCTGCTGGTTATTCATTTGTTTGTTGGTTTCAGTTCAGAAATTTCTTAAAACCACAAGCAAAGGAAACAGAAACTTCCAAACCTGGTCCTTCCAAGAGACGGAGTGGCTTTAATGGGCAGCATAATGAACATAATATTCTCCGCTTATTTTCTGTTGGCATGGCAAACAATGAAAATACATTATATGCTGAACTTTATCTTCAGGAAGAAGGTATCCTAACACTTGCAACCAGCAACTCTTCTTCCTTATCTTTCTCTGGACTAGAGTTGGAAGAAGGCAGGTGGCATCACCTTGCAGTGATTCATAGTAAGCCAAATGCCCTTGCTGGACTGTTCCAAGCAAGCGTAGCATACGTGTACCTTGATGGAAAGCTTAGACACACAGGGAAACTAGGATATTCTCCATCCCCTGCAGGAAAAGCTTTGCATGTAACCATTGGGACACCGCCTGATTTTGCAAGAGTCAGCGACTTGACGTGGAAACTGCGTTCGTGCTATCTATTTGAGGAGGTGCTCACAGCAGGATGTATATGTTTCATGTACATTCTTGGTAGGGGATATAGAGGGCTTTTCCAAGACTCAGATCTTCTGCGTTTTATCCCTAACCAGGCTTGTGGTGGTGGTAGTATGGCCATCTTGGATTCATTGGATGTTGACATGCCACTGGCAAACACCCAGAAGCCAGAAAGTATTAGCAAGCAAGGAGATTCTAAAGCAGATGGCAGTGGAATTGTTTGGGACTTGGAGAGGCTAGGAAATCTTTCACAACAGCTTTCTGGAAAGAAACTTATATTTGCATTTGATGGGACATGTACTGAAGCTATTCGAGCATCTGGGACAGTCTCCTTGCTCAATCTGGTTGATCCCATGTCAGCTGCTGCTTCTCCTATGGGGGGTCAGTAATAAAATTCTTATTTTGTATTCTCAAAAAAAACCCTCATTTTACTTGATCTAAAGTATTGCTGTGATATTTGTCGGAACCATTTCCTTTTCTGCTCCCTCTCCTTCACTGTGTCTCTCTGAGATTTCTTTTTGGGTTTTCTCTTCTGTAGGTATACCACGATTTGGACGTCTCAATGGGGATATCTATGTCTGCCGGCAATGCCTGATTGGTGATACTATCCGTCCTGTCGGTGGGATGGCTGTTGTCCTGGCTCTTGTTGAAGCTGCTGAAACCAGGGATATGCTGCACATGGCATTGACTTTACTTGCCTGTGCACTTCATCAAAACCCACAGAACGTGAAGGACATGCAAGCATACAGGGGATACCATTTGCTAGCTCTCTTTCTTCGACGCAGAATGTCATTATTTGACATGCAATCTCTTGAGATATTTTTCCAAATTGCTGCATGTGAGGCTTCATTTTCTGAGCCCAAGAAGTTGGAAAAAATGCAAATTATGTTGTCACCAACCGCATCTATTCAGGAAACCAGCTTTGAGGATCTTAGTCTATCAAAATTTCGCGATGAGATTTCTTCAGTTGGATCTCATGGAGATATGGATGATTTTTCTGCACAGAAAGATTCATTTAGTCATATTTCAGAGCTAGAAAATTCTGATAAGCCAGTTGAAACTTCAAATTGCATTGTCTTGTCAAATGCTGATATGGTTGAGCACGTGTTGTTGGACTGGACGCTGTGGGTAACAGCTCCAGTTTCACTTCAAATTGCACTTCTAGGATTTCTTGAGCATTTAGTCTCTATGCACTGGTACAGGAATCATAACCTGACAGTTCTGCGTCGAATTAACCTTGTTCAACATTTACTGGTGACTTTGCAGCGTGGTGATGTTGAAGTTCCTGTCTTGGAGAAATTTGTTGTGTTACTTGGGGTAATTCTAGAAGATGGGTTTCTGGCTTCTGAGCTTGAAAATGTGGTGAGGTTTGTGATTATGACATTTGACCCGCCTGAACTGAAACCCAGGCATCAAATAATGAGAGAATCAATGGGTAAACATGTAATTGTGAGAAATATGCTGCTAGAGATGCTTATTGATCTACAAGTAACAATAAAACCAGATGAGTTGCTTGAGCAGTGGCATAAGATTGTGTCATCAAAACTGATAACATATTTTCTTGATGAAGCTGTTCATCCTACAAGTATGAGATGGATTATGACTCTTCTTGGTGTCTGTATTTCTTCCTCTTCCACATTTGCACTTAAGTTTCGCACAAGTGGTGGTTACCAAGGCTTGATGCGGGTGCTTCCAAGTTTTTATGATTCTCCAGACATATATTATATTTTATTCTGTCTGATATTTGGAAAGCCTGTTTATCCGAGACTTCCTGAAGTCCGTATGCTAGATTTTCATGCCCTCATGCCAAGTGATGGATGTTATGTTGAGTTGAAATTTGTGGAACTGTTGGATTCTGTGATTGCAATGGCTAAATTTACATTTGATAGGTTGAGCATGCAGTCAATGCTTGCTCATCAAACTGGTAATCTTTCGCAGCTTGGTGCTAGCCTTGTGGCAGAGCTAGTGGAGGGAAATGCAGATATGGCTGCAGAGTTGCAGGGTGAAGCTCTGATGCACAAGACGTATGCAGCGAGGTTGATGGGTGGGGAGGCATCAGCTCCAGCTGCTGCAACCTCAGTCCTGAGATTTATGGTTGATCTGGCCAAGATGTGTCCTCCATTTTCAGCTGTTTGTAGAAGGCCAGAATTTCTGGAAAGCTGCATTGACCTTTATTTTTCTTGCATTAGGTTTGTTGAGCTGTCATCTTATTGTGTGCTTTTCTCTCTTAACCCCTTTGGTTCTTCTCAATGTGAAATTTAGATCAAGATGTTTACTTAAAACTTTATTACTTAATTCATACTTATCTAGTTTGATAGAGTGGGTGATTCTTTTCATCTTGCAGGGCAGGTTATGCGATGAAGATGGCCAAAGCTCTTTCTGCGGACACAGAAGAAAAGAACTTGAATGATAGTGATGATGCTAGTAGTTCTCAAAATACTTTTTCTAGCTTGCCTCATGAGCAGGAACAATCTGTCAGGACCACTTTCAGTGTTGGAAGCTTCCCTCAAGTGCATGTAAGTACAAGTTCTGAAGATATGCCTGTGCCCCAAAATTATATGGAGGACAATAAACCAGAAATCAAGATAAATAATTCCCAAGAGGAATTGAAAATATCAGTGCAAGGTGTTCAAGCTGACCAAAACTTCGATGGGGATAATGTTGATCAAGTGTCTGCCATATCTAGCTCAAATGAATACAACACCCGCAATATTGATGGAACTATGGACCTCAACCAACCAGTGGATTCTCAGAGTTCTGTATCTCTTAATATTTTAGATTCACCCATTATCTCTGAGAAGTCGAATTCTAGAAATCCTCTCACACCATCTTCATCTCCAGTTGTTGCATTGACATCTTGGCTGGGAAGTGCCTACCACACTGAATCCAAAGCTTCTGTAAATGCCACTCCTTCAGTGGAATCATTTGCATCAGCTAGTGAATTTGATCCATCGCCAGACTTGAAGTCTAGTTCTCAAGGGCAATCTGCTGCAAACACATTTTTTACTGTTAGCACAAAACTGCTCCTTGAAATGGATGATTCTGGCTATGGAGGTGGACCATGTTCTGCAGGAGCAACTGCAATTTTAGACTTCACAGCTGAAGTTCTTTCTGGTTTCATCACTGACCAGATGAGAGCTGCACAGATTATAGAGGGCATCTTGGAGATGGTACCTTTGTATGTTGATGCTGAACCTGTCTTAATTTTCCAGGGCTTGTGCCTTAGCAGACTGATGAACTTTGTGGAAAGGCGACTTTTACGTGATGATGAGGAAGATGAGAAAAAGCTAGACAAAAGTCGATGGTCCTCAAATTTAGATTCATTGTGTTGGATGATAGTGGATCGCGTTTACATGGGTGCTTTTCCTCAACCTGCTGCTGTGCTGAAAACTCTGGAGTTCTTGTTGTCAATGTTGCAGCTGGCAAACAAAGATGGTCGAATTGAAGAAGCAGCTCCTTCAGGAAAGGGCCTGTTATCTATTACAAGAGGGAGTAAGCAACTTGATGCTTATATTCATTCACTTCTTAAGAGCACAAATCGGATGATCCTATATTGCTTTCTGCCATCATTTTTGGTCACCATTGGAGAAGAAGAGCTCCTTTCAAGCTTAGGTCTCCATATTGAATCCAAGAAGAGACTATCCTCAAGTTCTTCACTAGAAGATTCAGGAATTGATATCAGCACAGTGTTACAGTTATTAGTTGCCCACAGGAGGATCATATTCTGTCCCAGCAATCTTGATACAGATCTAAATTGTTGTATTTGTGTAAATTTAGTATCTCTTCTCCGCGACCAAAGGCGAAATGTTCAGAACATGGCAGTTGATATTGTGAAGTACATCTTGGTGCATCGTAGGGCTGCTTTAGAAGACCTCCTTGTGTCTAAACCAAACCAAGGGCAACACCTGGATGTGCTGCATGGTGGTTTTGATACATTGTTGACTGGAAGTTTATCTTCCTTCTTTGAGTGGCTTGAGCGATCTGAACAGATAGTCAGCAAGATATTAGAGCAATGTGCAGCCATAATGTGGGTCCAGTTTATTTCTGGATCGGCAAAATTTCCAGGAGTCCGAACAAAAGGTTTGGAGAGTCGTCGCAAGAGGGAAATGGCCAGAAGATTGCGAGACGTTTCAAAGTTAGACCTAAGACACTGGGAGCAAGTAAATGAACGGAGATATGCATTGGAAATTGTTCGAGATGCAATGTCTACTGAGTTGAGAGTTGTCCGCCAAGATAAATATGGATGGGTTCTTCATGCTGAAAGTGAATGGCAAAACCTTATTCAACAACTTGTACATGAGCGGGGAATATTCCCACTGCGTAGGACCTCTGTGAGTGAAGATCCTGGATGGCAGCTTTGTCCAATTGAAGGTCCATACAGGATGCGTAAGAAACTTGAACGCTGCCGATTGAAGATTGATACCATTCAAAATGTTCTTGATGGGCAGTTTGAATTAGAAGTGGAGCTGTCCAAAGGAAAACACGAAGATGGTCCAGATGCTTCTGATACTGACTCTGAATCATTTTTCCATCTTTTGACTGATAATGCCAAGCAGAATGGGGTGGATGGGGAGATGTATGGTGATTTTTTTAAAGAATCAGACAATGCCAAAGATTTAGCTTCTGTTAGGAGTGGATGGAATGATGATAGAGCTAGCAGTATGAATGAGGCAAGTCTTCAATCAGCACTTGAGTTTGGTGTTAAGTATAGTGCGGTGTCTGTCCCACTATCAGAGAGCATTCAAGAAAAATCTGACATAGGATCTCCAAGGCAATCATCTTCTAATAATATTGATGAAATCAAAGTCATCGAGGATAAATCAGATAAGGAATTGACTGATAATGGTGAATATTTGATTAGGCCATATCTGGAACCTCTTGAAAAGATACGGTTCAAATATAACTGTGAGAGAGTTATAGGTTTGGACAAACATGATGGTATATTCTTGATAGGGGAACTTTGTTTGTATGTAATTGAGAACTTTTACATCGATGATTCTGGGTGCATTTGTGAAAAGGAATGCGAAGATGAACTCTCTGTTATTGATCAGGCTTTGGGCGTAAAGAAGGATGTCACTGGAAGTGCAGACTTTCAGTCCAAGTCAACCACATCCTGGAGTGCCACAGTAAAGACATGTGTTGGAGGAAGAGCATGGGCCTATAGTGGTGGTGCATGGGGCAAGGAGAAAGTATGTGCTAGTGGTAATTTACCTCATCCTTGGCATATGTGGAAGCTTAATAGTGTTCATGAGATTTTGAAACGTGATTACCAGCTTCGGCCTGTTGCCATTGAGATATTTAGCATGGATGGATGTAATGATCTCCTGGTGTTCCACAAAAGAGAGAGAGAAGAAGTGTTCAAAAATCTAGTTGCCATGAATCTTCCGAGGAATAGCATGTATGGTCCTACTTTTGGTCACTTCAATTATTTTTATGATATTAATTTTTCTTTTTTAACTGACAGGTTTGTTTATCTATGCATAATTGTCTTAGTATTTTGCTAATTTATGCCAATTTAGTATGAATTTATCCATGCAATGTTCATTTAACTCTTGTGATGCAACTGCTATTGTGAACTTGAATGTATGGCTATGGCAGTCGAGACCGAAGTTATTTGTATGATGTTACACCTTCACGTTATGAACATTCATATAGATCTTGGCTGATGTGTAAGGGAGTTCGGTTGGTTCTCCTAGGTCCTAGGTGTACATTTGTCTAATGAGAACGAAAACATGGAGGTGTTGTTATTATGGTTGATATAACTGTAGGGTTCTGGGGTCTTGTATGTCATTGTCCCCCCTCCCCACCTCCCAAAAAGAAAATTATCAAGTTACAAAGACAAGATTCAAACTTTGTAGATCTTATCTTTTGAATTATAAGTCTCCTAAAATTTACCTTGATTCCACATTTAGCTACTTTTATCATTTATGATTTTTTCTCAAAACTAGGAAAGGAAATATTTTTATGGTGAACTAGGGATAGTATTTGAAATTCCCTTAACAAACCTCAGGGAGAAGCCAGGGATATGAGTCTGCTGTAACTACTACATCGACTTTAGTTTCAAGTGATTAATGTCTAAATTCGTGATTTTTACTGTTGTTTTGGTTGCATGTGAAGTGAAGCATGGGTAACCATAAATTTTTTCCGTATCATTTGTGTTGCATCTGTGCTGAATATTCTCAAGTTCCTTATTCATTGCATTTTGCAATGCTGTCTAGGATCCCGAGTCTATGTTTGTCAAATGCATGTTTTGCCTAAGCTACTGTTGTAGATACCCTTGGCATCTTATTTTGATGTGATGCTGGCATGGTGGTCCTGTAGGCCACTCCCTCCCCCTTTTCCTCCTTGCCTTCATAAAGAAGAAAGAAAAGAAATATCCTTAAATTCTGGAGCAGTTGAAATAAGCAGCTGCTAGATTTGGTTTCCATGTATTTATCTACTGCTTATGGATGCATTTTGTGTATCATGTGGATGTGGAGAGAACT
>STGP01008722.1:1127-13421 GCA_004918865.1 Caryocar brasiliense | reverse complement strand
GTTGTACTTTTTTTTTATTTATTTTATAAAGTTTTAAGGAGAGTTACACTTCTTTTACACGGATGATCAATGTTTGTGTTGAAAACATGGTCCTGCACACCTTTTTCCAACGTTGTGCCATGTAATGTTTGTTGATGATTTTGTTGGAATGCTGTTTGACGTAAGATCAGCCAAGATTGTAGTAGCTTATTACATTGTGTCGACAAGCTGGGGAGTCCGAGTTCTTCTTTTATTTTTTTGGTTCTCCTCCTTTTTGGGTTGTTTTAGTTTAGAGAATCAACGAAAAGTAATGCCAGAGAATCAACGAATGTATTCCGCTCCCCAAATGAGCATACTCGCCACACCTGAAGTGAAGATAGGGTAAATGTTTGGATTCAGCTTATGCAACATCTGGCACTGAAACCTGAAGCGTGTTGAATTCTGAAAAGGGTTTCCTAGCATGGCCATGAAACGGTAACCTTCTTTGTTAAATCGGTTCTGGTTCCTTTTCTATTTCAGTTTTACTCCTTGGAAGCTTTCACACGCGCGCACATGGTGACTAATTGCACCATGTTACACTGCTTCGGCAGTGGAAATGGTTACGCGAGTTTTCCAACTACCATGTTGCCATTGTTTTCAATTCTAAAAGAAATGATTGCAAGATGATCTCTGCGAGGTAGATGAATTATGCAGATACAAATTAGCGAAGTCCTTTAATTTGGATATGCAAAGGGACAGCACCAACTTGAGAATGATCGTTCTGTAACTGAGTTTTAAAGAACAAACTTATGCATGGAACACCAATCTCTGCCCGGATCATGTCCATCACGTCAACGAGAATGAATTGGATGAATTTTCAGGATGAATAGTCCTCTATATCTTATAGAAGAACCCCGTACTGAGGACAGGTAAAACCATTACAAAAATGCGAAAGACCTCCCTCATTTTATCTTCTGTCTTCGTCTTTGTGCCTTAGCTTCAAATCAAGTCCAATATCCATCCCATTGTGTGCGATGGGAGCGTACATCCATTGCTCATCCGAGCTTAGCAGCTGCAGAAGTCGAAAGCAAAATGAGGAATTGTATCAGCAAATCTAATTAACTTTAGCGCAGGTGACAGTAGTCTTTGGCGCATAACATGCTTTCCATGTATAAAAAGGATTTCCAATTCCCCATTTATTCTTACCTTAATTTGGAGTTGCAGAAACTTGACATACCGAGCAGCTTCTTCAAGCATTGTGCTAATATCAACCTGCCATATCAAAAGCCCAAGTTGAGAGAATTCCTGCCAAAAGCCTTGGAACTTACTGATATATTTTTGTATGCACGTGCTCTAATAAGTTTTGCTGCCCACCTTTGTTCCATTCCATTGAGGACAAGATTTTGTAGAATTCTCAGCCTCTCGTTTATTCTTTCTCTTCTTTTCTGCAAACAATAAAGAAAGATCAATCAATTGCTGCTATACCTTAATCATGTTTTGGTAATTGTGTTTTTAGCCATCATATAGTGGTTATATACCCTGGCATGGAGGCTCTGAGGATCAGTAGCTGCTCGTCAACTAGCTCTTTCTTTGCCATTCAAGTTGAGAGCTGGAGGCGTCCCTTCTGAGCTCAAACTTGAACTCACTCCTCCTCCATTAATTTCATGGGATGCATTGGAAACATCCCCCGAGCAGCAGCTGCTCGTGGCTTGCTCATTTGGACAGCGAGTACTTTCTTGATCATCATCATCATCATCATTACTAGTTGAGACAGACTTCTGGCTCCTCTTTGACCTTACATTTCTCTTAGCTTTCAAAACCTACATTTTCAAAATTACTATCAGATTATCTCAGAACACTATGGTAGGAGGAGATATCACGATACTTACATCTCCAGACCTCCGGGATCTTTTCTTAGAAATCTCCGATTTGTGGTAGCCGCTTTTATCTTCTGCTGATGGTTCTTCTGATGCCGGCATTTCTGAGTCCCCTTTAAGCTGCAAATTCTCATCGGGAACAGCAGCTTTAGGCTGCTTCATACCAGGATCTTCCAGATCAGCATTTCTCATTTCTTTTCTCCAGCAGTCATTGCTTTCGACAAGATATGAGGCACGGTTTGTGCCCTCTTCAGCACAAAAATCCATTGGCAAGGAGGAGGTATTAACAAAAGTTGAGTGAGAACTACCACTCAAGCAGTGGCTTTCTTGACTTGATGTAGGAAAAAGTATACAACTATGCGGAAAATCGTACGAATCAGTATTATTAGCAACATTAAACTTGTGAAACGAAATTCATTTACAACTCCGGCCATGTTCATGGTTGATTCATGGCCAGAAAGCCAGAAGTTTGTGGAAGGAATTTCCAATAAGCCTGAACTTGAATCAAGTTGGCCAGTAAGTGAGCAGTTGCCAAGCAATTGTGCCATGAAATCAGCCTCCTCTATTGTGAGCATTCCACTCTTGAAAAGGCATTGAGTCACATCTAAATGTATAATTGCCAATAATTAGCCCAAGAAAAGGTCTCAATTTTCTGCAGCTGACATGGACAGGGCAGTAATGCACATTGGAAGTGCCAAGTACAGCTCATGTGGTAGGACCTTCAAATAATTATTTTTGGTACTAAACAACCTGTCATTAGGCTTAAACACCATGGACCCAATTGATTAAACACATGAAAAAATGATTAGGAACAGGTGTCATTTGGCAGGGAAGAGTGCTTCTTTTTTTTTTCAAAAAAAATTGAGTTCAAATGTGCTAACAAAATCATAAAAATTCATAATATTTATAGATTTGTTAAGTCTAATATATACATCAGTCTGATCGAAAAGATCCAGCAAGAAAATTCCTCGTTGGAATATAAAAAATATGCTCAAAATCAGAATTTTGTCAGGGAATTGGAAGCGTTTTTTCTGATAAATTAGATGTGATATAGTATTGTCAATGATTTAATTTAATGGTGTTTTTTCTTTATAGCAGTGAGATTAAAGTGGGGAAGGTGAGGGACAGACGTGGGGAGATGAAGACTTTGTCTCAAACTGAAATGAAGATTACACGAGCATAGATTGCTGTAGGAAAGCAGATTTTAATCGTTAAAGAGGTGATAGAATTAAACTGTAAGATTCAAAGATTTTATAATTATTTTAAAAATTAATTAAATAATTATATATATATACTATTATATAAGTAAATATTTTTATTTAAAAAAGTTTTAATACAAAAATTATGAATAACATATTTATTTTTAATTAAAAATAATATTAATAAAGATTTTTATAATCTAAATCAAAATTAACGAATTAAATATTATATTTAAATTCTTAATAAATACGTATAATTATAGTACTGAAATAATCAATACTAATATAAATTGAATTACAAAATTTAGCAAATAAAAGAAAAAGTACAAGAAAATAAATTAATTATCATATCGAACGCACTCCAATCACACTGGCATCCAGAAGAGTTACAAGTCAAACTCAGTGTTCGAATCGTAAACCTTTGTAATTCGAGGCATTTTTCTCCATGAGAATCCCACCACTTAGCTGGAGGCTTCTTGTCCCTTACCATCCTTGCTGCTTCCATACTAAATAACCCTCTTACATCTTTAAATGCTTCAAAGTGCAAATCCATCTTGGCTCTCTTATTTATGTTGGTTGCCATTTTTAATAAACAATGGCATAGTCCAATCTTGATATATGCATTTGCTTTGAAATCTGGACAACAATAGTACTAAGAGACTGTTTGGTTAGGTACGATATGCAGTAGCAGAAATTTTTTCTGTTTTCACAGGCTTAACCAAACAAGCCAACAGGTAGAGGAAAAAATTTTTTTTTCGTTTTTTTATTTTTTAATTTTATTAATTATTATTTTATTAATTATTTAATTAATTATAATATTATTATAATAATATAATAATATTTTATTTTTTATTTTTAAATTTTAAATTTCAAACCTCAATACTATTTTAAAAACTTCTAAAATTTAAAAAATTTACTATATATTCTGTTTCTCGTTACATGCAGTTGCTTCCCGCTAGTAACCACCTAAGAATTTAAGTAATAGGCTGTAGCATGCAGAGGCTTATGGAGTTAAAAGCTCCCATCTATTATCAAAAATATTTTATATTGGCTCATAATTATATTAAATTTACATTAAATTGACAAATTATTAAAGAATAAGGATTATACAGTTACAAGGATAAGGATGGATTTTTAAATGCTAGGACTGTGTGGAACCATGGATTAGGATTGAGGATAATGTTAAGGCATGTTAATTTAACAAGTTAATGCCATATTTAATGGGTTACTTGAAAATAATTATCTGAATTATCCATTAATTACCTGCTAAATGATTTCACTTTTTTATTCATTTATAAAAATCAGTTTGAAACCATTAAGTTCCCTGTTCAAATCATTCAATAATAAATTAACTCAAAAAGTTGTTTCCAAGTGGTCATCTTGATTTTTTATTTTTATTTTCTTACATTGCTTATAACTAGGATTCCAATAGAAATATAAAATGGCAAATGCTTACCCGAAGTAATACAAAAAATCATACGAAACATAAAATTATTGAACTGTTAGTATTTCTTTCTTTTATAACGATCAAGATATTATTCAATCAACTTTTATGCATTGAAATTAAATTTTTTTTTTAATTTGATTGAAAGTAAACTATTTACGCTGGGATTAAGAAATAAATTTTTAATATTTCTAAATGTACATGTTATACAACTAGTATGTAATAAATTACATATAATCAAGCGATAAATCATATTCAAATTAATGAAATTTCATATAAGTTGGAACCTATTAAATTAAAATATCGCATCAATTATAACAAGCAACTCCATGCTTTCATATGTATAGCAATCTAGCTGCTTTACATTGTTGCAAGGATTGTCTCTCTCGTGTAACTTAATTATTCTTTTCTAAAATTTAAAATATTTAAAAAAAGTATCATAAAATTTAAGTTTAAGAGATTTAACATATTTCAATTGCGTGCATGACAACATATATTAGAGGAAAAACCACCTCGTTTCGAATATCTAATAAAAGAAATCAAACCACGTGAGTTGCGAGATGCCAAAAGTAACGTTTACAAAAGTGGGAACAAAACCCAAGAAGCTCCATGTTCTACCAAGCAAAGCAATGCAAAGATAATATATATTACAATGAGTTTGATATTTCCGGATATGTTATCAACCCTATCCACATTTAAAAAAATAAAAATTATAAAAATTATTTTAAAAAAAATTATAAGCTAATGTGAATTATATAATAAAAATAATATTTTATATAAATTTTATACCTTAAATAGAATATATTTTTAACTTAAATTTAAAGTTTAAATTTTCTTAAAAAAATTAAAAAAAAATTGAAATACTAAACAAAATTTATAAAATAAATAATAATATATATTTTGTGCATCATAACTCTTTATTATGTATTTTATAATATAATATATATTATGAATTGAATTAGATTAAGTTTTAAAATATAAATTTACAGTTCAACTCATTATATAAAATTAGATCAAATTTTATAAGTTGTAAATTTTTTTTTAAAAAACCTACACAAAACTTCTATACCAACAAAATTATGATATAATAGAAAGTCACATTGCATGAAATTTTCGTTTATCTTGAAATTTTCTAGTTTATGGTGGATGAATCTACAATATTAGCCCTCTCACATCAGCAAAATCTCAATGACCTCCTCGAGATTCCGGCGATCCTTACACTTCATTCCGCGCGTAAAATAGGGCATATGCGTAAAAAAAAAAAAGATTAAAAGAAAATTTCATGTATTGAATTTATTATAGGTATATAGAAATATTTTAAAAGACTTCTATGTCTCGTTAATTAAAAATAATCTTATATAATAATTTATAAATTAACACATAATATTGAATTCGTAAAAAGTTGATGAAAGAAATAAAGTTCAAGTACATTAAATTTAAGTCGAAAAACTTGAAATTAATATAAATCGTTAAATTTACCTCATTTTCTTAATCTTCAGCTTAAAACTTATTAATTTCTTGGAGCTCTAGTCTACAACCATCTCTCCATTTTCTCATCTCATTTTTCAACACTCCAAGGTCATTATTTTTTAGTTATAAATGCATCATTTAATGTGCATGTAAAATAAAATAATTTTTCCTTCAACTCTTTCTCCTCTAATATGAGTTTATTGTTATTATTTTTAGTAGATATTACTTTTAAATAAGCCTATTATATTTTAGATAATTTTTACATATTTACTTTATCTAATTAACTAATGAAATAATATTTAAAGACAGTGTTATTTCAACACGTCTCAAATTTTTTCGTTCTCTGAATCTATGAATATAATAGAATTACGCATATTTCATATTAACTTGCCCTATATATTTAAAATTTGGCGCCGGGCATTGCACAATCTATTGTATGGTGGTATATAAGCTAGCTTGCCAATACAAAAACCACCGAAGGAATAAAATCTTTGCATTGAAGAGAACAGGAGAAAACTCCTCATTTTAATCTGATTTTGTTCTTCAAAATGGCAATGAACGAGAGCTTCACATTTTAAATTCTTTCTTTAGGAATATGAAAGTGAGAGAACGTTTGCATTTTAAAATTTTTTGTTTTCTTTATTGTTGGCCGGCCTTGCACGGCCAATAAAAGGAACACCATTTGGTTAGCCGGCGGCTGGTGAGTGCACAAACCCTGGCCATTGAAAGTACTCAGGAGGGCACTTGAATAAATTGCATGATCACGTGAAAAACAAGCTTTTTTATAATTCTAATGCGGACCACGTATAAGGTTTCGACGTGGCCCATGTATAAGCAATTGATCAAATAATTAAAATAATTGTTTACAAAAGATAACTAATAAAAATTAATTATTATTTAAAATTCACTCATTAGATGTGATAAAATTTTACGAAAATGCAATAAAAATTAATGAAATAATGAACAATAAGTGTCCTTATTCTAACATTTTATATATATGTATGTAAAAGTGCATATTGAGTAGTTTAAAATAGATTAAAATATTACTATCAATATAAAATAAGATAAGATAGATATATATATATATATATATAAATTTTGTGTATTTGGTTTGCTTGAATAAGGAGATACGCTATTTAAATTTTTCATTGTTTTTTTAATAATTCATAAGAAGTATATCAATTTCTATATTCGGTATTAAAGCAATATCTTATATTATTTAATTTTAGTTTTAGCTATGATTTATTCAACTAAATAGCATGTTGTTCGAAATTTTAAAATATTAAATTTAAATTTTGATTATATTTTTAAATCAAGCATGTTTAAAAAATTTAGCCAACAGTCATATAAGAAATAAATGTGTTATTATTTAGCACATAAAAAAATCCTAAAACAATTAGATGTTGATTAAGTGAGTGTGAATTGGATCAAATATACATATAATTACATGAGATGCATTGATCACTTCTTGATTCCTAGTAAAACTTGTTTTATGCATGTTGATAATGAAAGTTCTCGTATCCTCCACGTGTTCTTCTTAAAGTCAACTTGCAATAAAATAATACATGAAATTAGAGATTATTACTGTAAAGGCTCTAACGCTTAAATTAGTGATATGATTAAAAATATTTTAGAGTATTTTTAAATAGTAACTCTATTAATTCGTCCCTTACAAGGGGGTTTTACTTTGTATAGTTACTATTATATTGAGAGATTCATCTAGATGTGCTTGCACCTAAATGATTCATGTGCGCACTTGAAATATTCACTTTTAGGTATTATTTAGGGAATACATGTATTGGATGGTTCAAGTAGGATTTATACTTGGGGTTTGTGCATAAGTGATACATGCTTAGAAATTCATGTATCCAAAAGATGCATCCTGAAGGTTCATTTTAGGTAAAACATGCATACAATAATTTTTTACTCTATCAGGTTGCCCCTCACTTCCAAGTGATCCTAAAGAGCTTAAAAGTAATTACAGTGGAGCATAGGATTTTTGGGGTGATGTGCTTATCTGGGTCAAATTTTGGCCTAGGAACACCATTTGGTAGTTGGCCGCTGGTGTGTGCACAACCCTGGCCATTGAAAGTACTCAAGAGGGTACTTGAATAAATTGCATGATCATGTGAAAAACAAGCTTTTTAATAATTCTAATGCAGACCACGTATAAGGTTTCGATGCTGCCCATATATAAGCAATTAATCAAACAATTAAATAATTGTTTACAAAGATAACTAATAAAAGTTAAATATTATTTAAAGTATGTGATAAAATTTAACGAAAACATAATAAAAATTAATGAAATAGTGAACAATAAGTGTCTTTATTCTAACTTTATTATATGTATACAAGTATATATTGAGTAATTTAAAATAGATTAAAAAACTACTGTCAATATAAAATAAGATAAATACATATAAATTTTGTGTATTTGACTTGCTTGAATGAGGAGATACACTATTTAAGTTTTTCATTATTTTTTTAATAATTCATGAGAATTATATCAATTCTTATATTCGGTATTAAAGCAATATCTTATATTATTTAATTTTGGTTTTCGTTACAATTTATTCAACTAAATAGTATGTTGTTCAAAATTTTAAAATTTTAATTTAAATGTTGGTTATATTTTTAAATCAAGCATGTTTAAAAAAGTTTAGCCTATAGTCATATAAGACATAAATGTATTATTACTTAGCACAGAAAAAATTTTAGAACAATTTATATGTTGAGTCAGTGAGTACGGATTGGATAAAAATATACATACAATTACATAAGATGCGTTGATCACTTCTTGATTCCTAGTAAAACTTATTTTATGATTGTTGATAACAAAGTTCTTGTATCTTCCACGTATTCTTGTTAAAGTCAACCTATAATAAAACAATACACAGAATCGGAGATGACTCTCGTAACGGCTTAAACGCTCAAGTTAGTGATATAAGTAAAAGTATTTCAAGGTATTTTTAAAGAGTAACTCTGTTAATCCATCCTTCTTACTGGGGCCTCTGACCTTTTTATAGTCACTATTATATGGAGAGATTCATCTGGATGTGCTTGGACCTAAATGATTCATGTGCGCACTTGAAATATTCACTTTTAGATTTTATTTAAGGGATATATGTGTCAAATGGTTCAAGGTAAGATTTATACTTGGAGTTTATGCATGAGTGATACATGCTTAGAAATTCATGTAGCCAGAGGATGCATCCTGAAGGTTCATTTTAGGTAAAGCATGCATGCAATAATTTTTTACTCTATCATGTTGTCTCCCACTTCCAAATGATCCTAAAGAGCTTGAGAGTAATTATAACGGAGTGTAGGATTTTTGAGGAGGTGTGCTTATTTGGGTCGAATTTGGGCCTGAATAGAGATGAGTCTAGCCTAGACTGGGGCACAGACCTAGATGTTGAGCCCTGTTTAGGGCCGGGCATATGCCCATCCAACCACTAAGGCCAGACTAGTATGTCAAGCTCGGCCCTAAAGTCGGGCTCACACTCGCGTGGCTGTCAGAGCCGGATTAGCATGTCAAGCATAACCCCTACAACTAGATGCTAGGCACAGTTTAGGGCTGGGCATATGCCATCCAACGGCTAAGGTCGGACTAGTATGTCAAGCCCAACCCATACCCGTCCCGCCACCGGGGCCAAATTAGCATGTTAGGCCCAGCCTTGTGTAGGGCCTGGCTCCAGCCATCGGGGTTGGACTAGGATGTCAAGCCCAGCTTTACGCTTATCCAGCCATTAGGGCGAAACCCACTTGTCTTCGAGCATGCGCCCATGCTTGCTCTCTTTCTTTTTATAACAACGGTTTGAAATGTGACCGTTGTCACATCATTCACCATTCCTTCTATTTTTTATTTTTAATGGCTAGTTGCTTTTCTTATATATATGCTCTCCAGCACTTATTACCTTACCAAAACCTTTCCTACTCTCTTTTCACTTCTTCAAATTGCTCAAACTCTTCACTTGCTTCTCATTTTCCTTCGCTCTTTTGCATTTCATTCAAACATTGCAAGGTAAGTTCTCTTTCTAATTTATTTTTTCATTTGAGATGTTTCCAAAGAGTAATAGGTAGTTCGATTCTCACACTAGTTCCTCGATGGAAAAGGAGGAGGAGTTAGTGAATAGGGATTCCGATGAGGAGGAATCTTATGGTGATCAATACATAGAAGAAGTGGACTTGCCATATAAAGAGTCCAAGGGGAAATTCTTAGCCGAAAAAATTCCCTCTTGTTGCTATGTTAACAAGAATATGGACAACTTTGCCAATTTCTTCTTTATTAAATAGTTTTTAGGGTATTTATTAATGGTGCCCCATTTGAATCATTGAGCCAACAACTCGAAAGAAGGGTGCGTTTCTATTTACTGACACACCTTACAAGCAGAACTTCAGTTTCCTCTCCAATCATTTATTATTTCTTTGTTAAAGAGTACATGTCTTTGTTTAAGTCAGTCAACACCAAACAATTGGCGTATTATAAATGCCTTCATCATTCACTATAGGCGAGTCGGCTTAGAGCTATCGCTTAGGATTTTTTCGTTTTTGCTGGGATGTTGAAAGATAAGCCAAAATGGGGGATGGTATTATTTGGCACCTTGTCAAGGTCATTGAAATATCCTTTCCTCTCCTAAATCTAAACTAAAAAGATGGAATAATTCTTTTTATTTTTTATGTTTCCTAACGAGTCTAGTATAGACCATACTTGGAGGGTACGCAATAAAAAGTAGAGACCGTTGTCGAAATGAACCCTAGTAAAAGTGAAACAGGTCATTCATTTTAAATATTCACTAGCCATAGAAGACCTTGATAGCTTATTCTATAAGGAAAACTTAGTTTGAGCTGGAATTAGCTCCACAGATATATGTATTGCTCACTATCTATCTTGTACTATATATTATGATGTGATAATAAAAGGTATATAATTTCACAGGTATGGACTATAGAAAGCCACAGCCATAGCTAACCATATATGCTAATGGAAAGGGGCTAGAAAGGAAACTGTAGAAGGCAGCTTGACGACTCTAGTTAAGAAGAGACTACACTTAAAGATCATCAGTCCTCCCCACTGGTCTCCACTTATTAATTATTCCCCCTTCGCAGACACCAGAAGTTTTAGTTCCTCCACTGGTGTCCAAAAAAGGTCAAAAGAATCTCTTTTCTAAAGACAACCTCATTAATGATAGCATCCACAAGCCTTATTGGACCTTCACCCCCAAATGACTCACTTCTGAATGACAGACCATTTAGGTCTCAAGTACCTTTATCCGTTTGTACCCAAGCCAACCTCAAACGAATAGATGAAATACCTTATGATACTTTGGAGAGTCTAACATTAAGGATGGCCGCTTCAGTATGTGTTTGCTCTCTTAGTTTTATTTTTATCTTTATTAAAGCATTCAGTGTCAATTTCAACTTAATGTGAGTGCAGGAGGGCTTACTAGGTGAGCTAGATGCCTTTAATTCATGTAGCAGCCTAGTCCACTAGTAGATATTGTCCGCTTTAAGCCCACTGGCCCACATAGTTTTATTCCTCCACGAGTGCCCCATCCCACATATGGAAATCGCGTTTGCTAAGAACAAGACGCTGTCCACTTATAAACCCAGGCATCCCGTGACACTTTGCCGATGTGGAATAGTACTTTGCCGAGTCCTCCCCTTCTTTAGGATGAAGCGCCCTCGCTCAAAAGGTGGCTCCTCCCAACACCGCTCAAGAGGTGGCCCCCAGTGGCTCTAATACCATTTTATGTAGCAACCCAGTCCACTGACAAATATTGTCCGTTTTAGGCCTACTAGCCCGCACGGTTTTGTTCCTCCACGAGCGCCCCATCCTATACGTGGAAAACGCGTCTATTAGAAACAAAGCGCTGTCCACTTATAAGCCCAAGCATCCCATGGCACTTTACCGATGTGAGATAGCACTTTGCCAAAGGAAAATGACAAACTAGTGATTTAAACCCAAGAACTGACTAGAGCTATTATCACAAAACAATAGGCTATGAAAGAATATCGAAGAACCGTCACCTTCAAGATTGGAGAAATAAGAAAAGGTGTTGTGATAAAGATAGAAGAGATAAAGAAGAAAAAGATCAAAATTCGATTCAGCATGAAGCAGTTACTACTTATCGATCTTCACAGGACTTTTATGAGATCCTAGAGAGTCACGAGGAGCTTAGATATCAGGCTGAATTTGATTATGCTTACGATCAACTTGGCTTTTTAAACAAAAGTGTAGTCGACTATGATACCCATGTCAACAGGGAGATGATGGACATAAGGGAGTTTGAATAATGGATGAGACAACATAGTTATAAACAACCGAGAGACGAGTTAGGCCCATCTA
>STGP01008664.1:943-11497 GCA_004918865.1 Caryocar brasiliense | reverse complement strand
GGTTTTAGGATTTGAGGCTTTTGCTTCTTGGTAAAAGGAAATAATAATCTTTATTTTTTATGTGATATAATTATCAGGTTTTCTGATGGAGATATAATGAGCAAGTCACTTATGAAGGAAATTTGTTTCATGCAATTTTTATGTAATACAATGATATGTTTGCCTCTAAAGTTGATTTCTTGATAGGGCTATAGGGTTTAAGGTGTCTTCCTATGTATTAGCTTTGGGTTCGTTGTAAAAGCAATGGAGGACTTGATGTGTTATGTGATATAATGTTCAAGTTACTCACAAAGTTTCTTTTATTGGCTTCTACTTTTTTAACTTTTGGACTATAAGCTCCCATGGTGAAGTTTTTGAGGGAGAAAATGAAGAAAGCAGGATGTGAATTTGGTGACAATTATATCAGGGCCATAAATTGTGATGCGCAAGTAAGTGGGGGTTATCTTCGCGGTACAGGGGTAAGGGTCCTTTGCTCATTCATTGGTTCTGTTGTTTATTTTGCAGATTATAGAATATCTTAGTCTTGCAACACGGGAGAGATTTTATGCCTTATCTTGTTGTGGTGCTTAATTTTTGGGTAATGAATGTGAGCTGAATGGTATATTTAATGGTGAATTACTGCTTTGTTTTTTTCTCATCTGTTGGCCAGACGATATTCTGTTATGATCTGCTTAATTTTTTTAACTTTTTCTTTTGCTGTTGTCATTCAGATAGTAGTGTGTAGTAATCAGATGCAATTACAAGATGAGGTCAACCAAGTGGTTATACATGAGCTTATTCATGCTTATGATGACTGCCGTGCTGCAAATTTAGACTGGGCCGATTGCGCTCATCATGCATGTAGTGAGGTGTGCTTTATTGAGACAGATAATGAGTCTTGTCCTCACCCATTTAGCATGGTATAGTTTTTTTATTAAGTTCATATATCTTTGTCTATTACTATTGTGATGTAGATTCGAGCTGGCCATCTAAGTGGCGATTGCCACTACAAAAGGGAACTTCTTCGGGGTTATTTAAAAATGAGAGGTCACGAACAAGTAAGTGTTTCATTTCTCTGAAAAGGTTTTGGGATGGAACACCTGTCTGCCTTGTTCTCCTATATACAAATATGCAACTTTTTTAAAGCAAAGAGGAAGAACTTGTTTATTTTATTATTAGGTGCATGAAGCATAGGATTACTACTCTTGATTCTAGCTCACTCCAGCGAGTAATAGTTCTTGATTAGGGATACGAATTTTCCAGTGAAAAGAGAACTTATACAAGCAAGTAATTTAAATAAACCAGTTTATGAGTTTTGCATTTAGATCCAGTTTAATGTGATGGAAGGTGGGGATTATTAGATTGTAGAATGCATATTCCTCCGTTTGGATCCAGGTTTGATATCTCTTGATCATTCTAGAGACATGTTTTCTTTTGTAATGCCATATGGACACAGTAGTTGTCAATAACTGAGGGGTTTAGAAATTTAATTAATGGACGTAATGATCTGATGCCATCTGCATATTAGAGAGCTTGGCTTTACCTATCGATTTTAGAATTGAGCATTAGAAGTACCATCAGCAGTCTCTAATCAATTACTTTGGATGTGCGCTAATTTGTTACTGTTCTAATGTGCATCACTGCCAGTTGTAACAAAAGAAGAGAATGCATTATTTTAAACATGACATCCCTTACATTTTGCAGTCTTTTTTTCCATGTTCAGTATCAAGATTTTGATTATTTCTTCAATGTGAAATTTGAAGGAATGTGTGAAAAGAAGAGTTATGAAATCACTGCTTAGAAACCCCAATTGCTCAGAAATAACTGCAAGGGACGCAATGGAAGCTGTCTGGGATGTTTGTTACAATGATACGCAGCCCTTTGATAGAGCTCCTTGAGACGTGGTTAAGATTGCTGCTGCCAATTTTTTATGTAGGTTCTGTCAAAAGAAAACTCAGCTTTTTCTGGGCTAGGATGAGCCCCGAAAGTTTGACAAGAATGTTCAAATTCTTCAAGAAATCCTCAGTTTTCTCATTGAGTTGCAACATGATACAGAGAATCATCTCATTACCAGATATTGTAAGGATGCTTGCGCCAATTGCTGGACGTCCTTACCTGATGCCATTAGATTCAATACTCATTAGATTCAGCTTCATTGTTGGGTTAGTTATATCAATAATTTTTTATAAACTGTGACATTATGGCGCTGAGCAAATAGTTTCTCCATTGTCATAGTTTTTCCTCAAATCTGCTAAGATGCTGTTGTTATTTTAGCAATTGACCTTGGAAGTGAGTGCTAGACAGGCATTTTCTTCAGATAGCATGGGGGTCATCCTCTTGAACGCGTATTCACTCTTTGTAACCGACTTCTGTCGGACTCCTGCAGCTACACCTTCGTATAAATCAGTTGTTGTAAACATTCTGGTTTAGTTGTGTTAGTAGGCTGCAGGAGAGGCAAATTTCAATTTTAAGAATGCCCTGTTTTTGTCACAGTATGGTGTCAATGACAGCTTTGTGTATTCCTGTTACCACCATTCCAGTATTTTAGGAATTAACCTCGGAACGTGCATGGCCAGCATTTTCTTGAGTTCATATGAATGTTTTTCTCCAATTCGAAAGCTGCATTTGTTCTCTCCTGGTAACATAAATAAGCTGAGACACTCAAATGTTTTCCGGCAAGGAACTATTATAGCAACTCGTGGTTTGGATGTCTGGTTGAGGCTAATCTTCAGTCTTCTAGCAGTGTAAATCCAATTTTGTCAAGGGCTGATTTGAAGATCATGGACCACGTGATAACCAGCCGCACAACTTTAAGCTTTTTCGAAAAAATGGATGCTTTAGAAGCTTGGAAAGAACGAAAAGAAACTCCGGAGCATGCTGTGCACATAAACCTATAACATGCAATATTATTCTTCAAATTTTCCATTAGCTATATTCAACAATTATACATTTTCCCATTAGTGGGTCCTCCTCCAGTCTTTATCCTTTAATTTCTTGAAATATAAATATGTCAGCAAGTGTGCATGTACAGAAGTGTTCATTGCGGACAGATAGATTTCGGGTAAGGAAGAGTATGGAGATGAACTAATATGAAGGTATCTCTGCTTCTAAAGATGTTTTGCCTTTTCTTACTTGGTTCTTGTCGAACATCGGCTTCTAGACCTCGTTTTTCAGGTAAAACTTTCCAAGATCGTTGTTTTCCTTCATTTTTTGGTGCAAGTTTAGTGGTGGTGTCAGTGTGTGTCCAAGCTCAGAACTTTCTTTAGTTTGCAGGTGGTGGAATTGGACAGCAGGACCTGCAGCATATGGGTGGAAGATCAGGAGCGAATGGACAGGAGCTTGCGATGCGGTGGTGGTCCGAGGATTATTCGTCACCACGCAGACGACGGCATGTGCATAATGACTTGGTTCCTTGAGTGTTGCAGCTGTGTCTTCTTCTTGCAAGCATAGTTTTGGGCAATAATTACTTAGCAACTACCTGTAAGCATGGTGTTTAAGATTTGGCTATAGAATTCACTGTTGTGTAAGTTACGTGCCTAATTTCTGAGTGTCCAAATCAAGGTGAAATATGGGTTGTTCGATCTTTAAGGACAGCAATATAAGATGTAAAGCCATCTTACTATCGTTTATCCTGTTTCAGAACATAATACAGAATGCTCAGGAAAGGATATCTGTTATGACGGGATCCCCTGCAAATAGGTCTGTTTTATGCCAGATGCCAAAGTCTGTTACTACTTGTAATTAACAGCCTCATTTCATCAATCCATGTCATCCAGACCATATAGCTCGTTTTGCTCCTGTAATTTAAGCACATTACTCACTTTTTGTCCCCTTGGGGAAAGTTACACGATGCGGACTAATTCAAGGAAAAAGTGAGCCGAAATTGAATTCGATTTCCTTCCCCGCTCCTGTTGCGCATGCAAGAACAGTTCCTGTGCCATGTTCTAAAAAGTGTGCACTTTTTGTTATTATATCGATCCTAGGCAAGAAGATTAGCATACCATTTACCTTAAATCTTCTAGACTGACTTAATTTAAGCACGAAGAGATTTGTCGGTTGGACCACATTTCATTAGATTAAACATAGGTTAGATTCATGTCCCACTTTAGAAGATCAATATAATGCACAGAAGAAACAAACAAAACTGCAGCTTAAAAAGCACAATGAAAAATCTACAGCTTTCTCATAAACAAGTCGAAATGGAGAAGAAAAAATGCGGATGGATTCCCTTTTCAGGTGGAGAGATTGCCAGCATTTACATACGATCTTTTAGCGGTAAAACTGAAGTGCACTAGGCCTGTGAATACGGGCAACTCGAGGGGGTCGGTCAAGCAGATTTTCATAACATCAGAAGGCCTGTTTGGCTATAACAACCTTGGAACCATGCAGCGAAGAAAAAGATTCTTGAATTCTTCATTTTTGATGGGAGGCTCTCGGATAAAATTATATCATTCTGAGATTACAGACGCCTCTGCTTAGCACTTGAACCCTTTTACGCGGTTACAGCATTTTTATACTTTCTGAATCAGAATCCCTTTCATGAATTACGAAATTTAATAGAATTCCGAAGAAGGAAAGGTGCAAGAGAATAGGATCTGTAACGAACTCCCTTTTTTTTATCTCTTTTTTTTGGGTCATCAAACTGCAATAAAAGATTACATATTTCCCAGAAAAATTTCCCATTTTTTCGTCGCTGTCCAAAGATTCCAATTTGGAATCAAAACACGCAATATAAATAATCAAAACCAATTTGCTCAAACCACCAAAAACTAAAAAAAAAAATAATAATAATAATAAAAAGTGAAAATCCCCAACGTAGGACAGGTAACAGGGCACATGTCTTCCGTATGAAAATATAAGACAGACAAGACAGGAATATTGTAATAATAAGCCCAAAAAAACATAGAGCAGATCGCCAAGTGCTTAACGTGGTAACAGAAAACACACATAGTTTCTGACGAAACGTGTCTGGCTTCTCCGCCCTCTCTCTCGCTCATGCGCTCTCTCTTCCCTCTATATCACCCTCTCCTCTCTTCCTCGCACTCTTCATCACATCGTCTCTCTTCTTTTCTCTCTTCTCTTCTCTCCTCTTCTTCTTCTTCTTCTTCTTCTTCTTCTTGTTTAATGGCTCCTGCTGCAATGGATTCTCAAGAAAATAATGCACCAAAAACGACGACAGCATCCTCCATTGGTGGTTGTTCGGAGAAATCTAGGGTGACTGTTGTTGGCAGTGGAAATTGGGGCAGCGTTGCTGCTAAGCTAATTGCTTCCAACACCCACAAGCTCGGTTCTTTTCATGGTAATGTCAATGCAAGTTCCTTTCTTTCCCTGTTTCTTGTAATGGGTTCTTGGCAAATTTTGGTTTCGTGAGGAAAATGCTTTGTATTGGGTTATTGGTATAATTTAGTGTAGTCAAGCTCGGTTCTTCTTATAATAATGTCAATGTAAATGCCATTGTTTCTCTTTTTAACCATTATTCATTTGTTATCTTTTCTGTAATGGGTTCTCGGAGGCATGTATTGGGTAGTGATCACTTTTCGCGTTGGGTTAGTGGTTTAGTTTGTTAAGCAGAGGAAAAAGATGAAAGAAATTGGAATCATGCATCTTAATCTTTTTGTCTCTGGTTTCTAAGAGAGGGAAAAATGTGTGTCCTGTTTGGGTTGTAACTTTTTTTTTTTAATTTTTTTTATGTAGCATAGAGCGAGTACTAGTTTGTAGATGCTTTTATAATGGCATGTAATTGTATGATAATTATTGTATTGTGATTCCTTTTTGGCTGTTAATCAAATTCAGGTTATTCAAATTGACAATGTGTCTGGTTGCTTTAGAGATTAGGGGAATGAACTATGAATATGTGCTTGGATTTTATTAATATTACAGGTCCTGATTTGTTTCATGTGAACACACTGTGAAAATAGTTTAGTGGAAGCCTTTTTTTTTCCTTAATTTTCTTGGAAGAGGTTCCTAATGAGATTAAAGAGTGAGTTTTTTCTCTTAGTATTTTCCCTACACTTTTTGGCAACCGGTAGAATCTTATTGTACCCAAATTCGAAATTCACATTTCTCCTATGAATTCAGATGAAGTGAGGATGTGGGTGTTTGAAGAAACATTACCGACTGGCGAAAAACTCACAGATGTTATCAACCGAACCAATGTAAGAGTCTAGTGTGCTTCATTCATTCTACCTTTGTTATGTCTGTTTAATGCCCCGGTTTGATCTTCTTGTCTTTTTTCTTAAACAGGAAAATGTTAAGTATCTCCCTGGTATAAAGCTGGGCAAAAATGTTATTGCCGACCCTGACCTTGAAAATGCAGGTATTCAGTTTCTTGTTCTGCTGAGCTTCATGTGTTACACTATTTTTTACGGATATTGCATCACTTTCTAGTCAATCTCACTGGTGGAATTTCTGCAGTGAGAGAGGCAAATATGTTGGTGTTCGTGACCCCACATCAATTCATGGAGGCCATATGCAAAAGGCTTGTGGGGAAGATAAAGTCAGGTGTGGAAGCTATTTCATTAATTAAAGGAATGGAAGTCAAGATGGAAGGACCTTGCATGATCTCCACTCTTATATCACAACAGCTTGGAGTTAACTGTTGTGTGCTAATGGGGGCAAATATTGCGAATGAGGTCATTTTAACAATTTCGGAATCATTTAAGTGATCCATCTGCTTTCACTATTGGTTTTTAAAACATAGGAGGATGCCTGGTGCAGATTGCTGTAGAGAAGTTCAGTGAGGCGACAGTTGGATATAGAGAAAACAGAGAGATTGCAGAGAAGTGGGTCCAGTTATTTACTACCCCGTATTTCATGGTCACAGCTGTAAGTGCAAGATGTGTCTTCTTCTACTAGGACCGTTTTTATTTCTGTAAAAGCAGATCAATGTCACAGTCCATACCAGTGGATCTATTAACTCCAGATAAGAACTAAAAATCCTCTCATAAATTTTGTGATAGAATATGATGTTTTTTTCACTTATCAAAATATTCTGTAACCGTAAGGAACGGTATCTAACAAATATAAAAATCACTTGGTTCTTATGTTCTTTTCTCTTTTTCCCAATTTAATTGTATGGATGAATTAGGTCCAAGATGTGGAGGGAGTTGAATTATGTGGGACCTTGAAGAATGTTGTGGCCTTAGCAGCAGGTTAGTAGTGCAGTTGTGTTTTTCCGTGTTATATGTTATTTTCTTATATGACTAACGGCGGTATTGACCCCTGCTGTTACAGGTTTTGTGGATGGTCTGGACATGGGAAACAACACAAAGGTGTGTGAACATTTCTAATGAAAAACGAAGCGCAGTTTTATATCTTGTTTACGCATTAACCTTTTGCATGAATCAGGCTGCCGTAATGAGAATTGGTCTGAGGGAGATGCGAGTCTTTTCAAAACTTTTATTTTCATCTGTTAAAGACAACACATTCTTTGAAAGCTGCGGTGTAGCTGATCTCATCACAACATGCTGTGAGGAAGCATTTTAAGTTCTTCAGTCTCTTTACAGTGCAATTTAGCCTTGTTAGTAAATAAACCTTCTTTGGCAGTGGGAGGAAGAAACAGGAAAGTCGCTGAAGCATTTGCAAGGAACGGAGGGAAAAGGTAAACTTTTGCTTGCTGGTGCATGAAACTTTTCATTGAATGTTAGGTAGCTAGAATTAAACTTCTTGTTTCTGGTCTGCAGATCTTTTGATGAGCTTGAGGCAGAGATGTTGCAGGGCCAAAAATTACAGGTAAATACTGAATTTAATTGTTACAAATGGCTGCAAACAGAGCTGTGCAAGTAAATAATCACACAGGTTCATGAGCTCAAAACAAGATTTGTTGAGTTGAAATGGCTAAACTCCATTCACTCACTCGTTCACCATCTATTCAGTTGAAACATCAGCGCAAGGTGTGCTGGGGATACGCAACAAATTCCATGGTGTTTTGACAGATTTAAGTGTTGATGTGCACAGAAAAAACTCAAAAGGAATATATAAATTTTAGCCATTTCCTTTCTGATTTGGCATGGCTTAACCTTCTTCTCTTATTTGAAGGGTGTCTCAACTGCAAGAGAGGTGTATGAAGTTTTAAGTCACCGTGGCTGGCTAGAGTTGTTTCCACTTTTTGCAACTGTGCATGAGATCTCCACTGGGCGCCTTCCACCTTCAGCCATAGTTGAATACAGCGAGCACAAACCCAATTTCTCCCTGGTAGAGGGCTCTGCTCAGTACTATTGATTTGTGCCGAGAATGAAACTAATATATATTATGTATTTCAGGTATAAGAGTTTTCTATTGCCTTCTCTTCATTTGTGCTTCACGCACAGAAGAAGAGCAGACTTAGAATTTTGCAGTTTTTTTTTGCTTGTTCACCTGACTTTGGTGCTGTGACATCAAGATGTTATAGGACTGAATTGCAGCGTGTTTCAACGCGTCGTGGTGAAATCAAAGGCAGTTATATTAACACTTCTTCGCAGATACCTCAGACATCTTGTTTTGCTTATTGTTGTAATCAAGCATTGTAAGTTTTATCACGTGGTGGCAATAGACAACTCTAATAGTGGAATTGTAACTCCAGTGTTGGCACGGTTCCAAAATAAAGTAGTAGCAAAAGTTCACTGATGAGTCAGTTCTCCAATCTTGTTACTGTGGTATGGTAGGATCTGTTAAGCTCCTGAAATGCAAGAAGCTTCGAGGGCAAAAACTGTATCAGATCTCTTGGCCCCTGCATGAGGTCTCAAATCAGGAAAAAGAAAACTGCCTTTTACACTATTGACTGCTACAAGATTAAAGTGGGTTTTCCAACTGATAAATAACTTGCTGTTTTAGCAGAATTAGTGTTAGTTTGGCTTACAGGCAGGGGCAAACATGGTGCCTCGTGTTTCCAGCGACATGGCTTGGAAGGTCCTGACTGTACGAGTTCTTAGAAAGGTAATATACAGCAAGCGTCAAGCGCCTGTAAGATCGAGGAACCCTACTTGACTAGGAATCTGCTTGGCAAATTTTCTTTTTCAACTTAAAAATCATCTGCAATACAAGTTAACGTGAAAATAGAAGGCTGAAGTCGATTGTCATCCGTAGTATCACTTGGTAAATAAATACTAGTGAACTTGTTTTGATGCAGTAACCAAATGCCTGTCTTCGGTACTAGTTCCAATGGTGAAAGAATCGAGTATCTCAAAAACAAAAGCATTCTCATTTCATTCCATGCTTCGGACATTGGATTCTTGCAATCAAGCTTATCTGAGAGAATCCTCTCGGGTGCCATATCTGAGACATGGCTATGCTTAGAGGGAGGAAAAACATGGTCACCTTCATCCACTTCGAGCCCATAGTTTGATCCCTGATCCAACCATTAATTATCAGAACTGAGAATTCAAACTGATTTATCAAGTATAATCCCAGAGGATCTTGGTTTCATACCAAGTTTGGGAAGGAAAACCATGTTTATCTTTCAGGAATCTACAGGATTGCTACAAGATCATTAATTATAACACCCAACCCTTTTCTCATTTCATGCCATAGTCATTATAGACACACCGCTAAACCACTACACAGCCGAAAAACCATGTAAATTTGAAAGGATAAACCAAATAAATTGCCCGCAACACCAAACCATTGATAAATTTTACAGTTTGTTTAAAGTATCAACCAGTCCATATTCTATCCAACCTGTCGACACTTT
Source organism: Caryocar brasiliense (assembly GCA_004918865.1). Lineage (NCBI taxonomy): Eukaryota > Viridiplantae > Streptophyta > Magnoliopsida > Malpighiales > Caryocaraceae > Caryocar > Caryocar brasiliense. The sequence goes on along the minus strand of STGP01008664.1, from coordinate 1,851 downwards.
TCCGCGCTCTTTCCAGTTGGTGGTCAATGCTTTTCCGGGACTTCTCATGGCAATCAACACTCCTCCGAGACCTTTCCATTTGCTCAAACGAGATTCTTAGCTTCTCCAGCTTCTCAACAGTATTGGACTGAGTTTTCAGCTTTTCTAACTTGTCGGCATGATTGTACTGATTTTTCAGTTTCTCTAGCTTGTCAGCATGATTTAACTGATTTTTCAGCATCTCGGGCCTGTCTGTGCTATGCCTTGGTTTGTCTCTCCGGTCTGTACTCTTCCTCGAAACCTCAAATACATCAGTACTCTTCCGAGGCTGCTCAAACTGGTCTGTACTTCTCCTAGAACTGTACCTCTGAGAAGGAGATTTCTCAACATTAGATATGAACTTTTTCAGATGCCTAATATATTCTGGATAGTGCTCTAAATCACAGTGATTTCCTCCTTTAAGCCAAAGTGGTTCATACTTCTCTTTACACAGTTCCCACAACTGTTTACCATGGGAGCAATCAACAACTTCATCTGAAGTTCCCTACAAAGTAATATTAGACAATAATAAAAGGTATAATAATGCACAATAACGAGGATAAAAGATAATCAATTCAATAACATTAATATGTCTGTGTTATGAGAAACATTTCAGGTGCATGATGAAGAACAAAGCCAGATCAAGCATTATATGTTTATGGTAGCACCTCTAGGACAGTGAAATGAAAACAAAAAGAAAAAAGAAAAGGAAAAAAAAGAGTGATGTCAGCATTCAGCATTATCCATGTGAAATACAAATATATAAGGCACAGAAATCCTAATAATTCCATTCATTGGTCCACTAACTCTGACCCGCTCTTACCACTAATGTAGTCAAAACATTATACATGGTGAATCTATAGTACATTCCAATTTCCTCGCCTACATGG
>STGP01008660.1:6725-19566 GCA_004918865.1 Caryocar brasiliense | reverse complement strand
GATTGGAGTGTATGGGTTAGGAGGTGTGGGAAAAACCACTCTAGTGAAGGATGTTCATCGGCGAGCTGTAGAGAAGGAATTATTTGATCTTGTGGTTATGACTGATGTATCTGAAACACCGGAAATTAAAAAGATTCAAGCACATATTGCGGGAGCAGCGGGTCTAGAACTTGGCGAAGAGATAGATAGTATAAGAGCATGGAGACTGCACGAGAGACTGATGAATGAGGAGAGGATCCTCGTAATTCTTGACAACGTATGTGCCAGACTTGATTTGGAGGAGATTGGAATTCCTTTGGGGAACAATCATAGAGGTTGCAAGATATTGTTGACCTCAAGAAATGAGAATGTGTTAGTCTGCGACATGGGAGCACAGGAGGCAAGAAGGCTCGACGCACTAACGGATGAGGAGGCAAAGAGCTTGTTTGAGATCATTGCAGGTAGTGAAAATTCAAATTTGTCACCTTTAGCAGCTGGCATCTCTAAGAAGTGTGGAGGTTAGCCCTTCGTACTTGTCACAATTACTAACTATTTAAAAACTGATGGGTCATGTTATTTGAGCAACTGACATCACTATTAAACTTGCAGGTTTGCCGCTTTTGTAGGTCACTATTGCAAGCTCCTTGAAAAACAGAGAGTCACATGCCTGGAGGGATACATTGATGCGACTATCAAGTTTGGACAATGAAGGACCACATGCAAAGCTGCGCTCCGTTTTGGAGTCCACTTACGATCGATTGCCTGACGAGGAAGTCAAGTACTTATTCTTGTTATGTGCTCTACTTGGAAAATCGGATGTCTGCATCCTAGACCTATTGAAATACAGTATGGGTCTAGGTATATTCAAATATGTAGAAACTATGCAAGCTGGAAGAGATAGATTATATACTTTAATTGGTGTTCTCAAGGCCAGTTGCTTGCTCTCTGATAGTGAGAAGAATGAGTTTGTGAAAATTCACGACATTGTCCGAGAAGTTGCTGTGTCAATTGCATGCAGAGTTCAAAAGGCATTTACAGTCAGAGACGGTGTTGTGTTGAAGAAATGGCCTGACAACGATGTGCGTCGCAGATGCCCTAAGATTATTTCTTTACCTCATTGCAATATTCTCAATCTTCCAGAAAGGTTGGAATGTTCTGAAGCAGAGTTCCTTTATCTTCACTCTGATTATAATTGGAAAATCCCATATTCAGTTTTTGAAGGGTGTGACAAAATTAGAATATTGGATTTCAGAGGAACTTCCTTGACGTCCTTACCTCCATCGCTCAGTTATCTAATCAATCTTTATACTTTGTGTTTGGATGGCTGCACATTGTGTGACATATCTGGAATTGGAGAGTTGAAGAAACTAGAAATACTCAGCCTTCGATCTTCCGATATTTTTGAGTTGCCCAGAGAAGCCGAGCAATTGACCCAGCTGAGAATTTTGGATTTGAACGAGTGTCGCAAGCTCAAAGTTATTCCTGCAAATGTCATCTCAAGGCTGTCTCGATTAGAAGAACTATATATAGGCAGCTTTGCTGGCTGGGAGGAGGTTGAAGGGACCAGCAATCATGGTCACAGAAATGCGAGCCTCGCCGAGTTGGAATATTTGTCTCGCTTAACAGCTTTAGAGATAAAAATTCCCGATGCCAAGATGTTACCAAATGGCTTGTTTTCCAAGCATTTTGAGTTAGAGCGATTTCGGATATCAATTGAGTATGAGGCATATGCTGGCTCTCATTATAGAACTTCAAGAGTGCTCTTGCTCCGTATGCATATTTTGGAGTGCGGTGTTGAAGTGCTGTTGAACAAAACGGAGGACCTCGTATTAGGTAATAAGTTAAGGGGGGTTGGCAACTTAATATATGATCTGGATGGTGGAGGCTTTCCAAAATTGAAGTATCTCGAAGTCTCAGATAGTTCTGATATTAAGTACATCATTAACTCGGTAAAGCGGAGCCGGGATTTTGATGCCTTTCCTATCCTAGAGAGCTTAAGCCTGACAGATTTGACGAGCCTGGAGAAGTTTTGTCATGGTCAAGTTGCAGCTGGGTCTTTCAGAAAATTAAGAGAACTGCATGTTGATGGATGCAATAAGTTGAAGAATCTCTTTTCTATCTCTCTGTTCCAATGCTTTCCAGAACTTCAAGGGATGTATGTAAGGAGGTGTGATAACATGGAAGTGATTGTTGGCAATGATGAAAGTGAAGAGGAGGAGAGCGATGAAAACCAAGTAGTGGAGTTCACTAAACTGCGGTCCTTGGAATTAATGTATCTACCGAAGCTAAAAACCTTTTGCTCTAAAAGCAGAGAAACAAAACGGAAGCAATTGAGGGGCGAACCGACATCATCGCAGGAAATTGCGCCGATGCCACTTTTCAATGAGTTGGTAAGTTAAGTTTACATCAATTTATCATGCCTTTATTTATTTTCCCTCCCTTTTTGATTTTGCAATGACTTTTTAGTTGCATGTGAATGAATTGTGATGGCTATGATGTCAAACTTATTTTTAAAAAAGAAATTAAAACAACTTTATTAAAAATATATATGCACATTGTCTTTTCACCATAAAATGAAAATACAGTTTGGGTTTTAAGTAAGCAAAGAATAATATAGAATAAATAAATTAATTGAAGGAACTTTATCCAAAGCAATTGCTTAATTGAAAAAAATAATATATACTGAATGTAATTAAAAAAATCAAGTATATGTACTCAACAAAAAAAATATTTTGCTGTTTGTGAATAATGGTACAATTTATTTTATTAGTTATAATACAAAAATTAAATATAAAAATTAATTTAAAATGATATAAATAAAAATTAAAATTATAAAGTTATGAAAACTGGACAAATATGAAATTTAGAAAATTGTATAAATGAAAAAAAATCTAAGTTCCATAAAGTAATGGTTCTTTTTGAAGTCAATATATATAAATTTAGAAAACTGAAAATTATTTTTTAAATTTAATAATTTTTAAAATTATTTAGTAATCATGTTTGTCATGAGATTTATATTTCTTATAATGTCTTTAGTAAATAAACGCTTTATACACTATAATTTTGGGATTGAAATTCATTAATGTCTTAAATATATATATCAAATGTGGGGATGAACACTCTTAGAGAAAGAGTTAGGATGTAATTGATTTACTAGCATGGTAAGTGTACGGGCATTTTCATTGTTTTTAGAGTATTTTTCATTTTACAATTAAATTTTTTTTATTATCTTTTAATAACAAAAAAATTCTTATTCTGAATATACAAGTAAAATTCGTTTGATAATATTTATACTAGAAAAAAAAAAACTTAAAAATGTGTTTTGCCAATTCCCAATTTTTTACATGGGTTATTCTTTTGTTTTTATATACGACAATTAAAGTAAATTATTGAAATTGAATAATAAAATTAGTTGGTTATTCTGATTGGTTTTAATTTTTTTTAAAACGCTAAATTGATAAGGAAGAACATTATGGAAATAAATTATGAATTACTAAATCTGATACTTTTTCCTATCTTTAAAATAAGTAAATTAAACTATTTACATGTTCAGTTATTGTGTTGGAAAGCCAATAAATATGATTGGCTTTCAACTAATGCTCATTTGTTTTTATATATATAATAACCAAATAAAAAATTAAAATGATTAATAAGATGTTGCATGTTATTTGCAGGTTCTTTTTCATAATTTGGAGGATCTAAAATTGGAGTCAATTGCCAGCAAAAAGATATGGCACGACCAAATTTCTGTAATCACTTCAAACCTAACAAGTTTAACGGTTAATGGCTGCAGAAATTTGAAGTACTTATTTTCATATTCAGTGATTAAATATTTTCTACGACTCAAAAAACTTAAGATATCTGATTGTGAATTTATGGAAGTGATAGTATGTCACCCAAAAGAAGGGCATGGAGTAAATATGGAGATACTCTTCTTTGAACTAGACATCCTACACTTGAAGGATCTTCCAAATATTACGGGATTTTGCAATGGGTATCAAATTGAATGCCACTCTTTGACAAAAATATTGATAGAGAACTGCTCTTCGTTGAAAGCAATAATCTCTAGTTGTCGAAATGCAGCTGAAACATCCAATACAGGAACTAAAGCGATCAACTTAAGGAGGAATCAACACATTTAAATTCACTCTCTCTTTGATGAAATGGTACTGGCTTTTTCTTTATACTTTTTCTCTTGCTTCTTTTTACTTTAAGTTGAGACCTACATGTTTGATCTTTTTTTTTGTTGTTATTAAATGAATGTATTATGATATATACATATAAAGTATCTATTCATATCACTAAGTTCATGTAATATTAAGTAATTTGCATCCATAAGTGATAATAGCATATTATTATTATCGAGAGTGAACATTTAGGAAAACGCGTTTAAAAATTATAAAGTGTATACATACAAAGTTAAGTACAATATCTTTATTCAAAATTTAAAGATATTGGATTATGGGCCCTACTTTATATGTATATGTTATATGCTTCTTTTATTTCTAATCCAATTAGGACAATTTGCACATAAACTTTTAACAATCTCTCATGTGTGAGTTTATTCAAATGCAATTTTAAGCATTACATCGCTCTCCATTGAACTTGCAGCGGAAATTTCATTTTAAATTAAACTCGATCTACATGTGGATCCATTTAGAGGGGTATTATTTTTCATCCTCTACACGACCAAATCATTTTGGGCTTAATCTAGCAGTCACCTGCTTCCTTTAGTCTTACTGCATGCATCAATTCATGGCATCAATATCCTTATTTAGACTGGGCTCTTATATCACTTGTTAGAATTCATAGCATGCATCAATTCATAGCATCAATATCCTTACTTAGATTGGGCTCTGATATCACTAGTTAGGGAGAGTCAGAGAACGAATATTAGAGAGAAGTTGCTTGATAACACCCTCTAAATTCTAAAAAGAATATAAATCCTACATCAATTGAGAATGGAAAGTGAAAACTCTTTATAATTCCAAGTTAGTCGTGTATTAAATTAATATAAGACTAATGTGTTATTTAATCCACTCATACTAAAAAATTTAAATTTGTATTACTTTAGTTATAACTAACTTATCTTTATATAGATTTTTTTCTTTTTATTTTTAATTGATATGAGATTCATATTTTAGAATCTAGGAATGTTGCATGCTCAAAATCACAAATGGCATACATACAAAGCTATTATATTTTGTCTAAAATCTTAAAAGAATAGGTTATGAGCCCCACTTTATATATATCATTTACTGCTTTTATTTCTAATTCATGTAGATAACTCATACATAAAATCCCAACAATTATAATTACAAGTTAACTTATTGATAGTTATCATAAACAAGTAGTATAAAATTATTTAAGTATAAAAGGTTAAATTTTAAGGCAAATATTTATATTTACTTAACTCATAAACTGCCATATAATATTGATGCTAATATGATAACTCAATCAATATATCCATAAAATAAAAATATAATAAATGGAATAAAGGAAAATAGTTTAAGTATATTTTTAACAAGTAATACTAGAGTTTACAGACATCCAAATCATACTTGGTCATCAATTTTCAAAGCATTATGTATACAGTAATTAAATTGAAAATTAATGCAGAGATAAGAGATATGTTTTTAATAAACTTTAATGAAAATCGTAGCCACCTCTTTCTTTTTGTTGTCTTGACTTTCATATTCTATAACATCATCATTATCATTATTAATAATTAATTTTTTATTTTTTTATAGAATTATTATTGTCATGGTTGTTATACTCTTTTTTGACATTGACCAAAATACTCTTCGCATACATTTCAAATCAACTATAATTGATTTGGTGTATACTTTTTATATGTATTTATAGTCTAAATTTTTTCTTACAATATATGAACGGATTTGTTGCAGTCATTGAAGAATTTGACAATGCTGGAAGTTAAAAGTTGTGGCTCTATGGAAAATATATTTGACTTAAGTGGAGCAACTGGTGAGGAAGCACTTGTTGGGCTAATGTCGTTATTGAGCGAATTGCACTTAAGTTATCTGCCAAGATTGCAACATATATGGAGCCAAGATGCCCGAGGGATTTTTGACCTTAGTAACCTCAAGTTACTTGAAATTAAACATTGCAGCAGCTTGAGATATGCACTCACGCAGTCAATGGCTTCTCATCTTCAACAACTCTGTGAGATAAAAATAAAGAACTGCTTGATGATGCGAGTAATTCTCCAAAGGGATGGAGCGGATGAAGATCATGAAAAAATTATTTTCTCTTCGTTAAAAAAGATTACAGTATCAAATTGTCCGAGTATGAGGATTTTTGATTTTACACTTTCAAGTGAACCAGAACAAAAGCTACCCGAGGTCAGTTTGACCAAAAACTCGACTGTTTACAGCTGTTTTGTATTGTATTATTGATTTTCTCCATATTATGTGTTGTAATTTACTGTGCATTAAACACCATGTATTTTATTTGCTTTTCAAAATTTGTATTCAATATTTCCATAAAATATTTTAGGTGATCTAATTTCAAAACAGTACATGACATATTGGGATATTATTATTATTATTATTATTATTATTTTGATCTTCAGAACTTCAAATAATAAGAGTAGAAGAATTATATCCCTTCAAATCTTGAGATGAATTTTGATTTTTTTGGATAAATTAAAATGGTTTTGAAATATGTTGTATACAGAATACTTTAAAATATATTGTATATGGAATACCAATCAAACGTTAAGAGTTTCATTATATTTATTTATATCTAATATATTTTTCTTAAATTTATATTCAATAAAAGTCCTACCTTAAATCCTACTTGCTTCATAAATTTTCAAAAATATTAACACTTCGATATGCTAAACTTATCACTTCACAAAACTAAATGGTCGTCACAAAATATCATTAAATTGACTTTTTGAAACAAAAGCTATTATAAAACATTAAAAGCCATTAATTAAAAGGCTAGAAGTCTGACAATTAGTTAAGAATATAAAATAGTATACTGCTTGTATTCGCCTATTAAGCATTTGACAATTATCGTCAAGCATGGATGAGTTTGATGGCATGAAGTCTAACGTGCTTTTATGCGAGTGATTGCAGATGTTTCCAAATTTGGAGGAATTGTCTCTTGGCGGCATGGCCTCCGTGATGATGATGAAGTCACAATTCCAATTGCCAATGATGTTAGGTTGTCCAGTAAAATTTCTTGAGATCTGCTCCTGTCATGGAAGATCACTTACTTTCCTTAGGAGGTTGCAAAATACTGAGGAAATTGTTGTGAGAAATTCTTCTTTCAAAGAGCTATTCACAAATGGAGGATTGGAGGATGATCAGGGAGGTGCTGAGTGGACACTTTCACTAAAAAAATTAGAGCTAAATTACATTCGAGAACTGACACACATTTGGAAGGAAGACTTCCCATTAGATCTGGCACCTCGGAATCTTGAAATATTGAAGGTAATTCACTGTTTTAATTTGGTAAATATAGCACCAGCCTGTGCGTCTTTCAGAAATCTGGTAATTCTAGAAGTGGAACGTTGCTCAAGGTTGGTAAATATAGTATCATCAGCGGTAGCTAAAAGTCTGATCCAACTTACTACAATGAGAATAAAGGGATGCTATAAATTGTTGGCAATAATAGCAAATGAAGAGAAACATGGAACAGCTGATGGACAAGAAGAGATTGTCTTCAGGAAATTGAAGGCTTTGGAACTGATAGACTTAGGAAGTCTGTCCGGCTTTTGTTTAGGCAATTATGCCTTCACATTCCCATTGTTGGAACTAGTATATGTCCAAGGATGCCCCAAGTTGAGAACTTTCTGTGTTGGAGTCCTACGAACTCCTGTGCTGGAGAGTGTACAAGTGACATCTACTAAGAAAAGACATTGGGAAGGTGACCTCAATTCCACCATATATCAGCTGTATCTACAAATGGAAATGGTATGTGTTCGACAAACACTTCCAATTTTAGTACTTCATTCTAATATTTCAGCTAATGCAGAATTTTTACGGACTTGTAGGTTCCACATTGTTGGGGTACAAAACTCTCTGACCTTCCCCATTGGAATGAATTATGCAATGCCCCAAATCAAGACAAGATCTCGAAACGCTTATCTGGTTTCCCTGGGCTGGTGGTGGACGAATGTGCATCGGGTTCGAATGCTATAACATCACATGCACTGCAGCTCTTGAAATTCTCAAAAACGTTGGTTGTGGGAAAATGTGATTCCATGGTACAACTATTTGATTTGGAAGGTCAAAGCCTTGATAGTGGGCATGTTGGCCTGTTGTCCCAATTGTGTGAGCTACAATTGATTGATCTGCCAAGGTTGGCGGACACATGGAACATTGATGCACAGGGGCTTTTGTCCTTCAAACATCTTAAAGTTTTGATTGTTGATGATTGCAGTAGCTTGAAAAAGATATTTACCCTCTCTGTGGCTTTGGGCCTTGAGCAACTCCAAGAAGTTAAAGTTAAACGATGCAATTTAGTGGAAACAATTATCAAGAAAGACGAAGAGGGGCAGCCAATACGGGATAGGACAATATTTCCTTCCTTGAAATCCATCATACTTGAGCATTTGCCCAGCTTAATCACCATACATTCAGGAAGTGACATTTTGATATTTCCACCTTTGGCAAAATTTGTTGTTCTTCAATGTCCAAAGTTGCAGATAAAATGCCAACAAGTGATCAAAGAACCGACTTGCCAGAAAAAATCCGATCTTCTGGTAGTTCCACCATTTGGAAAACTTTTTGTTGCTTTTGCTATTTATCCATAATTTCTTATCAAGGCAAAGTTCCCCTGAATTGTATGAATTGTAGTGTGTCATGGGTTGTAATTGTTATTGTTTGGTTGGTTTTTTTTGCAGCTGTTCCCAAATTTGAAGGAATTATCATGTGATGGCAAGTCCATCATGATGATAGCACAAAGCTCACTTTTATCAGAGATGATCAATTCCAAATTGACATTACTTGAGCTGCACTCCATTTGGGACAAATCAGTTGCTTCCTCTATATTTAATTTGTTGGAAAGTTTAGTAGGAAATTTGAAGAGGCTCGATGTAAGGGATTTTTACCTGAAAGTACAATTCAGATGCAAAGGAGAAGACGAAGATGCCAAATATACCACTACTACACTGCCAGCAAGTATCAGATATTTTGGGCTATTTAGTAGGGGTGGCTTAAAGCATTTCTGGAATCAAGGCTTCCCATCGCTTTCAGTACTTCTTAATCATTTAAATACTCTGCATGTATATCACTGTCATGATCTGATTAAGTTAGCCCCATCCACATCATCAGCTGCATCTTTCCAAAATCTAACATCGCTACAAGTGTCTTATTGCAATGAGTTGATTTTCTTGATACCATCATCAGTAGCCAAAAGCATGGCCCAACTTGTGACAATGACAATAGAAGGTTGTTGTAAATTGACCAGCATTGTGGCAGATTATGAACCAGAAGATGACACTATAAGAGAAGAAGGGGAGATCATTTTCTGCAAATTGGAGACTTTGGAGCTCATTTGCTTACAGAATCTCACCAGCTTTTGCTCAGATAATCATGCCTTTGCATTCCCAGCTTTGGAAGAAGTAAGCGTCGTAAAATGCCCCAAGCTAAGGATTTTCTCTGTTGGGATGCCAAGTACACCAAAGTTGGTGGGCGTACTGGTGAAGCATGGATATGATGATTATTTGGGAGAGTCACGTTGGGGGGGAAACCTAAATGTGACCATAAAACAGTTGTATGCAGAAATGGTAATAATTGAACATATTCTATGTATTTTTCAATCTCTTTCGCACGTTGATAATATGTTTGTTCAAATCCCAATTTTGAATAATTTTTACTTGCAATATTTTGACGCTGACAATGCAGTATCTTGAGTTTTGTAGGTTGGATTTTACGGTCTTTGGAAGTTGAAACTCTCTGAATTTCCACATCTAAAAGAAAAATGGCATGACCAATTTCAATTCAAGTTCTTGTGTAAACTACAAAAGCTGGTGGTGGACAATTGCGAACATCTCTCAAATGCTTTATCCTTTAACCATTTGCAGTACTTGAACTCCTTATCAGGGTTTCATGTCGAGAAATGTGATTCACTGGAACAAATAATTAATTTGGAAGGTCCGGAGCCCGATGGAGGCCGACTTGGGTTGCTGTCGATGTCGGGATTAAATGAATTACATTTGGTTGATCTACCCAAATTGAGGCACATCTGGTGCAAAGGTCCTCATGAAATTTTAGGGTTTGAAAAGCTTATGGTGCTGAGGATTTGTGATTGTAGCAGCTTGACAAATATATTTACTCACCCTATATCATCAAGCCTTGTCCATCTCGAAGACATAGAGATAAGGAGATGTCATTCAGTCCAAGAAATCATCTCAAGAGAAGGAGAGGAAGAAGCAACAGGAAATGAGATCATCATATTCCCGGCTTTAAAATCTATTACTCTGGATTCTCTGCCAAATTTATTGAGTTTTTATTCAGGACGTGGTACTATAGATTGTCCATCCTTAGTAAAAATTGTTGTGGCTCAATGTCCTAAGGTGGAGATACTTTCCTCTACGAGTTCAAGGGGACAAAATTCCAGCTCAATTGTTGAGAGAAAGAAAGGAAGCTTTCGTTGTGATTACTTCATTTTTGGTGACAAGGTGGCGTCCCTTTCTACTCATTTTGCAACATATTTTAACTAGTTGAATCGTTTTCTCCCAAATGCTGTTTTCTACTGTTTGATTTTGTTTTGATAGATGTGTACGGACGGACAGAATAGTAAGTATATAGTAAACCAAGATCCAACCCTTCGGCTTTTCTTTTGTATTTTTATATGTCAATTAAAAGTAATATTTATTTCTATTTCATCTATTTTATTACAGTGATTTTTTTTTTTTCCCTAGGTTGTAATAACTAGCTTGGAAGAACTCAGAGTGGAGTGGAATGTTTTCATGAAGAAAGAGATATGGCATCTGATATGTCAACAACAGTCATTTGACGAACTAAAAGTGATTGAGCTTACGCACATTCCCCATGACTGGGACTATTTGCTGTTTGAATTCCTTCAAAAGCTACCCTCTCTGGAGAAGCTTGTCTTGAGCGACTCTTCTGAAGAAATATTCCCATGTGACTGGCACATTTGCAAGGAGAAGCACCCCATGTCACTTGTAGCACACTTGAGAAAATTGAAGTTATCCAAGCTCACAGAACTTAAGCATCTGGTGGACTCCCAAACGGTTCCAATTTTTCACCATCTTGAAGATCTAGAAGTAGTGGAATGCAGCACACTGAAATTGTTAGTTCCATCTTCAGTATCTTTTCAAAATCTAGTAACATTGGAAGTATGGAAATGTTCTGGTGTAGTTAAGTTGATGACTCCCTCAACAGCTAGAAGCCTGGTGCATCTTGTAAGAATGAGTGTTCGTGAATGTGAAAGGATAAAAGAAATAATAATAGGAAGTGAAGGAGACGGAGGAGAGGATGAAATTTGTTTCAGCCAACTGAAACATTTGGGACTTCATCGTCTACCATGCCTCTCAAGCTTCTACTCTGGTAACCATGCCCTCACTTTTCCTTCTCTGGTAAATATGTTTGTTGGAGGATGTCCAAAGATGGAGATTTTTGCCGGAGGTGTTGCGCGGGCGCCTAAGCTATGGAGAATATACACAGGGGAAGACTGGGAAATTTGTCATGCAAGCGCAAGGAGGCCCAAGTTTAGGTTGACGTCCGCGAAATCAGTGGAAGAGAGAGAGGTCTACCCAGGCAATGAAGTCCAATGGCATTGGGAAGGCAGCCTGAATAACACCATTCAGAAGCTGTTCACGGACACGGTATGCACATCTCTCTCCGTGTCTCTCTTTCATTTGGAAGATTATTGATGATATATTTTAGAAAAAGGTGATACATGCTTGTGTGCATAAAGTGGAGAGTCGACATTAGCGTGTACATACATAGAAAAGACTGCTTTTGATTCAGTACACTCATTTCAATCGGCGAATTGGAGACCATCTTCAGCCTTGGGTCTCGATGACTAAAAGAGAATCAAACGAATAAACAGACAAACAATACAAAACAGAAATTCCACTCCCAGCTTTTGAAATGAAGCCCCCCTTCTATTAGTGGTTTGCTGGAGATGAAAGATAAAATGATGTACCCCAAATATTTATCTACTTCATCACTTGCTTTGTTATGGCATGCGATTTAATGTCCCCACAATCTCCATCTCACTTTTATTATTATTATTATTATTATTATATCTATCTCTTTGCAGATTGTCCATGAAGCTAAGGAATTTAGCTTTTGATTCACTACTATTACATTCTACTTCTACTTCTAGTGGGTGTTATGAGCATTGCTTATTGGAGGTAAGTCTTTCCTTATTCCTTTATTTATGAGCGTAATTCTCCCTTTTTTCTTTTTCTTGAACCTTTCTGTTTTCCAAACTATATTGGAATTTATATTTCGACCATGATCTCTTTGTATACTGTAATGTGTACGTGCTGTATATGTGTTGAATAATTACTTCAATGTTCCCTGAATGGTCTATTGGGTATTGCACGCTGGTTTAAAATCAGGTTTATTGAATTAAAATAGTTTGAATAAGATCAATTGAACTATTTAGTTTTATTTTAATTTTTAATTTTTAATTTAATTTTCATTTATAAATTTAAAAAGTTAAAAAATAATCTAAATAAACTTAAATATCATTTTACTAATTTTACAAATACTATATTTATTAATTTTTAGGATTTATTTTTATAGAAATAATATATATTTATATTTATAGTTTTTATTAAATAATATATTTAATTAAAAATAATAAAATTCAATTAATGAATAAAAAAAAATCAAAACCAAACTTTATTTAA
>STGP01008659.1:2776-23365 GCA_004918865.1 Caryocar brasiliense | reverse complement strand
GCACTGATTTAGTAAATTTTTTAATTAATTAAAAAATTAATTTTTATTTATAAATTTAAAAACAAACATATGCTAAAACAAAATAAGGTCATGAATTAAACATTTAATTCAACAAATGGCATTTTTTTTCTTCTCTCTATTTGTCACTTTTCAAACGTAAAAAGCTGAGAAATGTGATTTGGGTAGTTACCGAAAACTCTTTTTTTTATTGTGTAAATTTATTTATTAGATTTAACACTTAGGGCCTGTTTGGAAAGTTGCTGGTGCTGGTTATTGTTTAAATAATAATTTTTTAAGTTAAACAGTACAAATTTTGATGTAAAATTACTGTTATGGATATAAATTTTTTTAAAAAAAAAAATCAGATTTTTTGGTAACTTTACTGTTACGAAAAGCTTACTGTTACGAAAAGCTATTGGTTGCTGATTTTCCAAACATGCTCTTAGATCCACTGTCTAGAATCTCTCATGTGTTTTGCATAACACAGAACATAAAAAGTTAGTTGCAGTGTGGCGGATATAATTAAGAATTTTAAAATATATTTATTATTTTTAAAAAAAATTTTATCACGTAGTTTTAAATTTATAAAAAAAATAATTTTTTTAATGAAAACTTAATTTACCAAATGAAAAAAAAGAATTTAAGGTCAATTTTTATTTTTTGGTTGTTTTTAAAAAAATTTAAATATATGTTAAATATTTTAAAAAAATATAAGTATTATTTTTAAACATAATATTATACTTATAAATAATTTAAATTTAAATACTGTCCTTCTATCTCTGTTCCTGTCTCCCGCTCGCTTCAATTTTCACTTTTTCTTTCCATTTTTCACTCCAAAACGATGTCGTTCACACAAAACAAGGAAAGCCACCGCTTGTGGTGTCTGACGGCTCGTTCATCAGCTGCGCGTGCGGTCGACGCGATCAAGATCGTTGACGCTGCGAATTCCTCCACAAAATCGATGGTAGAAGGAGACACTCAAGGAAGTCAGGGCCTCGACGACAAGTTGCTGTTCTCGGCAAGCCACAGCCGGGACATCAGAGTCTGGGCCTGGTCTACAATGAAATGTGTTCGGTCATGGACAGGACGGTAGAAAGTTTCATTCTTTTAATCGTTTTTGTTTTGATATCTGCAGAACTGGTGGGGCTGATGGGAATGTGCAAGCAATATCAACGGTGAGCTCTGTGGCAGTATCTGAAGATGGACGGACGTTGCTCACTGCTGGAAAGTATGCAATATATGGAAGCTTCCTGGTTGGCTTTATTTGTGATTCTACTTGTACTAGAAGTTGTAGTAGTTGTCATCGTCGTCTTGGATATGCAGTTGCTCTGTGTCCCTTCTGTTCAACGCCCTACCGTAACTGCCATGAACCATTCAGACTTTCACGTCAGACTCCCACAATTAGAGCCAGAAGATGGTTTCTTTTAGTCCACGTGATGTGTGCTGGAAGGCATACCTTATAAGGGATTTGCTATTTTGGTTAAATGGAGGGCATGGATTGATTGTGCTTGATCCTTACGGCGATGCCGGCCAAATGTCTTCGTTTCCATAATCTTCCCGATGATCTCAAATTCGGTACAAATAAGGGCGACTAATCCATCAGCCTTAGGTTGAGATTTCAACGACCCTTAATGCTTCTACATTGCTCTTCCCTGCATGAAGGAAAACACTTACAAGGTTGGGTGTCATGTGACAAGTATGAAAAGTTCACTGGAAGATGTTTGCAGTGTTCCATCGCCCACATTCCCTGTTAATTCACTGACTCCCGTCCCGTCTCTTTTTTTGCTCCATGTTGAGTTGAGAAGCCTATGATTTGTATTGCTGTATGTGCTTGAATGTTACATAAATGCTTATATTGTGCGGTCCTCTTAAGTCAATACTAAGCTGCACGCATCTTATTCATGTAGATATACACATAAGCAAGAGACAATGGAATATCTTGAACTTCTTACGACTTGCTGGTTTAGACAACGTTGAGAGGGGAATGAAACATATCGTTGGCGACGTCTCTTTCTTCGCAGTCGAAGCACGAACCACGCAATCTCGAAGTTCTAGTTCCTTGTTTCTTTTCCAATGGTTCACTCATCAAATGTAAGTTCAAAACAATTAATGTAAGCTCAATGCTAAGCATAGATGACATAGGCTTGTAATGCCCCCGTCGGCACTTTCCCCTTCTCCATTGAAGTTTGCTACCTACTTGATTCCAAGGACTCAATAAGACAACATGCAATTTTTGGCACTACTTCTTTCTGTACGCGTTTGACAGCATGCAATTCGTGGATAGTTCTGAACTCAAGACATGTAAAATACTGGGGGCATCCTTATAATGGTTGAATAATGGAATTGCGTTGCGAAAATTAATCTGAAAATACACCGATTTAAAAAAATTAATAGAAGGAAGGAGGGAGAAGAACTCGGTATAAATATCCATACAACACAGATTGGTTTCAGTATTGTATGATTGATTGATAGTGAACATCAAAATGATCAAAGAGAACCATTTTGGAGGGGAGAAAAGTTTTAACAGGACGTTAAGCTATTATAAATTGTAGAATAGTTTCTTTTCCTGTGTTTCTATTTAGAGATGTTTTAGACATGATTCATTTCCTGTCTTACTACTCGTAACACTTTACACATTGTAGATCTTTCTACTTAATTGCAGTTTCAGCCAATCAGCAACTTAGATGTAGGTTAATCCAATCAGCAACTTAGTTGCAGGTTAATCTAATAATGAGTAGGTTTAAGCGGTTTGGATTAGTAGGTTCTAAAAATATATCATCTCTTAAATTTTATCAATAAATTTAATCATCATTTATATTTTTCAGACATAGTATATTACTTAATTTAAACTTATTTATCAAATAGACACGTTATCATTTTATTTAATTTTATTAAATAATACTGTATGTATTTTACTCTACTTTTAATATCAATAAATATTATTTTAATTTACTTTTTAACTCATTTTTATTTTTTAAATAAGAAATGTTCCGTTTAAGTTCTATCTTTTTCTCTCTAAACAACATTCACATACTTCAAGTTCAGCTACTTATCTTATATATGAGTATTTTCCTCACTGATAATAGGTAACTTAATCTGCCCCTCTTCCACTGCTTTTTTTTTATTGTCATTTTTTATTGAACTCGAAATTGTTAACGGCACACAACGTAACCTCTTTTATCTTTTATGAGCTTTCCATTCCATTGTTTATTTTGCATTCACACATATTAAAATGATTTTAAAATTCATTAAAATCATAAAATTATATAAAATTTATTTATAGCTCTAGAGAATCCAATTCACTTATTTTTGAATTGTGACCAACACATAATGTTCCCAAATCCAACTTAATTTGACATTAACTAAATGGAAAGTTCAGATTTAAGCTTTGGTAAGTTTTTCACTTTCATTTTTTCAGTTTATATTTCATCATCCTCAAGTTTCATATTTAAACCAAAAAAATAAAAAAAAAGCCTCAAGTTCTCAAAATTTGTTGACTAAAAATTATTTTCACACTTTTTTTTTTTAATCCCTTTTTCATTTATTACTCTACCTATTCATAATTATCATTGTCAAATATGTTATATTTCGTGGAAAGCCAAAACCAAAAATTTAAAAATTTATTTTAAACTGAAACAAAAAAAAAAAGAGTAAACGAATTTCAAGTGAATCATCATACAATCGGGTGGTTCAATTTCCTATTTTTCTTTTTGTTCTTCAAGAACTCATTTTCCTATTTATTAAGTAATTTTTTTTAAAAAATAAAAAAGTAAATTTATTTTTTTTTCAAAAAAAGTAAATTATTCTGAAATTAATATTCTTATAAATCAGAGCTACAATTACAATATTTTTTTTATTCTTTTTCTTTTTAGCTTATATAACAAGATCTAATTTAAAAAAATTGACAGTATCCTTATAATAATAATAATAATAATAATAATAATAATAATAATATGATTTTCTTGTTTCGATATCTTCTTCAAATTTTCGTCTTTCGCGTTCTCCTTCTTTCGTTTGTTCCGTTACACGTCTCTGATATCTCTCTTCTCGTTAGCTTCAGCCTCTCTCTTTTGCACGCTCTGGATCCGGTAAAACACCGCCACAAGCCCTTCCTTCAATTGGCCGTATCGCAATGAAAATGGAAGCGTGAGATTTTAATAACTGGTTAGTTCTTCTCGCTTTAATTTGATTTGATTTGATTTCTCTCGGTTCAAGTTTGTTAATTTCATGGATCTGTGACAGCCCCAACCCTAGTTTTGTACAGATTTCCAAGTTCTCTTCTTTTACTCCTTTTTTCTTGTTCTTCTTCTTTTCTGCTTCTTAGTGATTATTGGGTAGATTTATTGCATCTGTTGTGGGCTTTTTATTTACTGAATTGACCGAATAAATTGATTGTGATCAAGTGCTCCATTTTTATGATTTTGGGTTTTATTCGTTTCGTTAATCGATCATTTTGTCTTTCGTTTGAGGCAGGATTGAAAAGAAACAGGCTTTATTTTCATGAGCTGGTTGCATTTCGGATCGTGAATTTGAAGGCTTCAGATGGGGTTTTGCGATGGATTGCCTGTTCCTCCAGACAAGGCAGTAAGTCTTTTTTCTTATTTTGCTAGCTTTGGGTAGAAATAAGTTCAGTGCAATTGGTTCATTGTGCATTTTCGTTAATGTTTTTTCTGCGCTTGTGAAATTTTTGCTCGGAGGTGGTGCCGTTGTTTCTAGCTTCTGGGTTTTTGTTTTTTTTTCAGCATTGTCTCTTAAACTGAATCCAAGAACATGTGGCAGTGGTTATTGTACAGTGCTTCAAATTTAGGATGCCTTCATGTTGTCGACTAAGTTACACATTCTGCTTTTCGTGCGTGTCTTCTTGTTTTTGTAGTCCTGTGTTTTTCCTGTTCTTATATTTGCTTTTCTGCTGTTTTGGTGAGCAGTATTTGAGGGAAGAACTTACAAGGATAGATGAGAACTGGACTGCTGCACGTTTTGACTCATTACCCCATGTTGTACATATTTTGACATCGAAAGACCGTGAAGGAGAAGTTCAATCCTTGAAGGAGCAAAGCTATATTGTTGAGGAGGTTGTGGATGAAGTCGTGCATGCTTATCATAGTGGCTTCAACAAAGCGATTCAAAATTATTCTCAGGTGTCTTAAAATTCTTCTTCTTGGTTGATTTAATTAATGAAGGTTGGGACTCTTATTTTGGATACTCTTGCAAATTACTTGTTTTCTTTGATCCAATATAATGAGTCAATGATTTTTTTCTCCTTTGTGTTTTAAATGTTTATCAGTTAGCTTTTTCTTCGACATTAATGTACGCACTTGTAGCTTTGGGCATTTCTTTATCTCTCTAATGTATGCTGGCTAGCACAAACAATCTGAGTAGAATTGGCCTCTTCATTTTTCTGGTTTGACATTATGTACTTGATTTCTGCTTCTTATTTTATATTATATAATCATGAGTCTTAATTTTATAACATACCTTGAATGTTAAGTTTTGAGTAGAATTGGCCTTTTCATTTTTCTGGTTTGACATTACATACTCGATTTCAGCTTCTTATTTTATATTATATAATCAAGATTTTTATTTTTAGAACATGCCTTGAATGTTAAGTTTTTAGAGTTATATAATCCCTTTTCAGAAAAATCCCATTGTCTTTGCAGCGCGATATTTACTGTCACTGAAAAGTTAAATTATGAATTTTGTCCAGAATCAAGGAGGCACTCTGGTGAAGCAGTGCATGAGCTAAATGAGTATGTTAAATGCTAAGCTGGAAGCAACTTACTTCTCTCTTTGGAATCCATTAGCTGGAACATAAAGTTTCCTCCTGAAGGAGAAGTCTGATTAATTGCAATTGCATCAGCCAAAAGGCTGCTTTAATCCTCGGTATAAGCTAGAGATTCTAACTATTATGGTAGAAGTAATATTTATCATTCTAAAGAAAAAACCTAATTCTAAATAGGAAAGACTAAAATAAACTCCAATTAAACAGGAAACTTAATTACTATCCTAATTATAAACAGCAAAATAGGACTTAAAACGTCTAATCTGGTGGCTGCTTCAGAGAGATAATAAAATAATTAAAGTAAAGCTGTCCTGCATCACGATGTCAACCTTCTAGCAACTTTCTTATGTGTTGGAGAAACTATAGTAGTTCCTTGTACTTCCATTTCTCATACCTCATGGTTATTTTTTCCTTCAGATTTTGCGGTTATTCAGCGAATCTACTGAAAGTATTGCTACACTAAAGGTTGATTTGGCTGAAGCAAAGAAGCGTCTTGGTGCCAGAAATAAGCAATTGCATCAGTTGTGGTATCGTTCTGTTACACTTCGGCACATAATTTCACTATTAGATCAGATTGAAGGAATAGCTAAGGTTGGTTTGAATCCACTATCACATTTTATTGTAATCTGCATAATGATTCCATTTTCTTTACTTTGTATGTGCTTGAGCAATTAATTTTTGTGATTTAAATGTACAAAATGGAAAAATATGCCACCCTTAAGATATGTACCACTAACCGTTTCTCCCCTTTGTGCTTGCTTTGTGCTTGTGCATATGCTTCATTCTTGTGATGTTTGAAACTATTTTTCTTGTGCGGTGTCTTAGGTTCCAGCTCATATTGAGAAGCTTATTGCTGAAAAGCAGCTTTATGCAGCAGTTCAATTGCATGCTCAATCAACTTTAATGCTTGAGCGAGAAGGTCTTCAAACAGTAGGTTTTCAAACTTCTTGGAGCAATGCTTATGGGAAGAGTTTGTATCCTTTATTTTTTTTGCATTGTTTTGGTTAGGGGTTTCATTATCCCAGTTTACATCTAGTCTTTAGATTCTATTGCTGGTGCATAAGATATTCAAATTGTCACATCACTGATGCTTCATTTGTTCTAATGAGAAAAAAAAAATAGAAAATGAGGAAAGGAGAAATAATACTTCAATGTTTGGATGGATAGGGAGAGGGATTAGGGAGATGGAGAGGGAGAGGGAGAGGGAGAGGGAGAGGGAGAGTCTTATACCCTCTTTCCAATTCAGCCATGCAGAAAGTGGGTTAGCCCTATACCAACTAGATACCCTTCAAATGTATCTTCCGCTACTAATTGTATATTTCAATGTCATAGTCTTGAATTATGCTTACAAAACCTAGTGTTCACCTTTTTTGTTTGAATGAAAAATGGTAATTTATATGGAGATATGGTACTGAGAACTTGTCTTGAAGATATGCTTGTTATTGTTGGTGCATGCATCTGGCCAGACTCATGTTCCTTGATATTCATCCAGATTCTTGGCAAAAGGTTTTTGGAATTTGATGCTTTTGATTCTCTTATATCCTGTAAAATTTTGACATGATAGGAGAGAAGGGTGGGTGGGGACTTCAAATGTTATGCAAGAAAAGTAATTATGGTGATAAATGTGTCCTAGGTTGGTGCTCTCCAAGATGTTCGATCTGAGTTGACAAAGTTGCGAGGAGTTGTCTTTTACAAAATTTTGGAGGAGTTACATGCTCATCTTTACAACAAAGGAGAATATAGGTGTGTATTTCTTTTGGGTTGAAGAGAATATCTTGCTTAAGCTTTTTGTGACATTCAATTTGTTGGGGTCTCATTTTCATTGTCTCATTTGTGTATATATATGTATTTCTGTTTCTTATTTTGTTATATTTTTGTCTACAATTACTTGCTTCAAGTAGCCATTTTCTCAAGTAAATTGGGGAAATTTCGATACGTGTTCGCTCTATTGAGGCTTGAATATTTCGAATGTCCAACTGAATACTGATGCTTTCCTCATAAGCACTTTTACCAATGGCAAGTAAAGCTTCTCCTATTATTTTGACTATGCACCACAGCATTGAAAGTTTTTAGATGCATCTCCTTTAATTTATCTAAATCAATGTGTGTGCTCATTAGATACCTGTTCCTATTTACCTCTCTTCATATTCATCTTAATATTGTCATTGCATGCCCAGTCGTTACTTCTCTTTTGTTTGTGATTGTTCAATTTGCTAAAATCTGTAGATTTATTGAATGAATGGTGATCTTTTTGTCACCGAGTCTTTTCGTTCCTTCTGATTATTTTCTGCAGTTCAGTTTCCTCAAGCATGCATGAAAGAGATGATGAGTTGCCAACCACGACAGCTGTTACATTTACAATGAGTAATTCACCGTCTCTCTCTAGGAGGACCAGATTAATGAAAGGTGAAAATCATGGACCTGCTGATGGATCATACAGGCCAGGTTCTGTTGATGGAAGGTAAGATTGGACGAATTCTTCTGACAAAGATTCTGTTAGCTTTTTATTTGTTGGGTAGCCACTTTTTAATTATCTTTTTGATCTTTTCACCCTTCAGATATCTGTAAATAACTTTTTGCTATACAATAATGGTATGTTTATCTCGCTGCCCCTTCTCAGTTCTTCGTTGGATGGCCATGATGAGGACAGTAATTTGGAACTACATGATGAGGGAGCAGATGGGTATTTATCAATGAGGGTGAATGTTGGTGATGGGAATGTAAAAGATGTTAGAGTTTCTCGTCATATACCAATTTGGCTTTTGAACTCCACTCCAGATGAATTCATTGTACTAATACTTTGCTTTAACTTGTATACAATGATTGGATTTCTTCTGTTTTTCAGCTGATGTCTTGAATCATAAATGTTGATTTAGGAAATGATTAAAAAGAGTGATGCTCCAATTCATGTGAAGTATTTGCAAACTATGGTCGAGTGCCTCTGCATGCTGAGCAAAGTTGCAGCTGCTGGTGCAATAATATGGTTGGTTATCTGTTGATATATTCTTGATTTCATTTACCGAAATTTGATGTTTCAATGGCTAGAAGATTGAGCCCAACTTTGATTTGCACTCTTTCTTGGAAAATCCATTAGGCTTAAATCAGTGTAAATTGGGATTTCCTCCATCATTATGTAAGTTAATATTCTAGTATAATTTGTATTTTAGTTTATGTTGATATCCTTTGATTTTCTTCTCCAACAGCCAGAGGTTGCGACCTACAATTCATGATATCATAACTTCCAAGATAAAAGCTCATGCGGAACTTGTCAATTCTTTGAGATCTGACATTGGTCAGGCTGCCCAAACTGCTATAACCAGTCTTCATATTGTGAAAAGGCAATTAGAAGGCTATCAGCCGCCAAAACGGAAGCATCAGAATGGCATATCACTGGCAGGGGCTGTATTAGCAGTAAGCCCTGTTTCCCCTGTGATGGCTCCCACAGGAAAAGCACAGGCTGCTGCAAAAGAGCTTCTTGATTCAATTTTGGTTACTGTTGTTCGAATATTTGGTAAGACAATTACTTGCTATTTGTACTACAAGTTTGGAACGGAAGTCTAAATTTTATATCTTTGATGGTTTAGAGAATCATGTTGTTCTCGGTGAGCTTCTGGAGTCAAAATCTTCTCAGAGTGTTGATATGAGCACGCCAAGGTCAATGATAACAGATGTCAACTGGAACAACCCTGATTCTGAAGGATCTCAAGTTACTGGAGGTTACAGCATTGGATTTTCCTTGACAGTTTTACAGGTAGCTCTTGGGTTTTATGCATAATCTAATTTCTGTTGCTTTCAAATCCGTGTCTTGGAAGATGCCGAATGCTTTGATCTAGTACATCATTTTGGTAGCTCTTGTGAAATGTTTACTTTTGTTTGTGGCACAGAGTGAATGCCAACAACTCATATGTGAAATTCTGCGGGCAACTCCTGAAGCTGCATCCGCAGATGCTGCTGTACAAACTGCTAGACTTGCAAGTAAGGTACCTGCCAAAGACAAAAGGTAACTTGCTGAAGTGCATTTTTTTCCATACAGTGACCTTTTTAAGCAACATTGCATAACGATGATATACTGATCCTGTTAGATTACAGGAATGGATCAGAGGATGGTCTTACATTTGCTTTTCGCTTGACAGATGTTACAACATCTGTTCCTAATCAGGGTACGTTGAAGTTTGTACTATTGAAACACAAATATGTTAGGATTGGTGCTACATTTGTGATGAGGGTTTTATTTGTGTCGTGAACGTCATTACTTTGCTCAGGAGTTTGATAATTTAGAAAATGTCAGATTATTGATTGGCATAAACACTTTGAGATTTAATCTTTATCATTTATGTTTTGGCAACTTTCTGCTCTTTTCATCTGCGATTCTTTTGGCAGTTGTTTTATCATTGTCAGCTACTTTTTCATTGATGTTTGCACCATGCATCTTTCAGGTGTTGATCTAATTCATCAAGGCTGGACAAAGAGGGGTCCAAATGTGTTGCAAGAAGGTTATGGATCTGCCACTGTTTTGCCCGAGCTAGGCATATATTTAGCAGCATCTGTATATCGGCCTATTCTCCAGGTTGAGACTGTCATAGACTGGTATTGAAATTTGAAACCTCTTCAAGGCTTCTCCAGTTGACCTTTTCTAAATTGATTTTTATTTCCTGCAGTTCACGGATAAGCTTGCTTCAATGCTGCCAAAAAAATATTCCCAGCTTGGGTAAGCTTGGAAACTATCATGCTTATTTCTGGTTTACTGATATTCATTTACATTAAAAGTCAGTTTGCATGCTCTCAATGATGGGTATGAAGTTTAGAGACCTAGAGTTTCTTGTTTTGACTTTTGATTCTCATTTTTGAATTCTCACATGGCTGAATTTGCAATATTGCTCTTGGTTAGAAATCCCAATCTAGTCCGAAAAGCCAAAAAAGCAAAAAAGTTGATGTCTATGTGGTATGGGTTTGCTTCTGTTTATGTCCCTGTATTGTTTGGCTCCTGTAATTTCAATTTGATATTGTTGTGGCTTTATACACCGGTTAACTTTGGTCTGCTCCATATATTGCCTTTCTTTAGGTCTAACAGTAAGAAAAAATCCCTAAAACTATAATAATCTACCATTTCTTATTGCTCTAAAAAGTCATTCTTGTTTATTTGATTGTTGAATATTATAAAGGCTTGGTATGTATTGGGGAACCGTGCTTCTTTATTGCTCTTTATTGGCAGTTTGTCTATCAACCTTTAGGCCCTATTATTTACATTTGTAAAAACATACAGATATGCTTGTAAAATGGTGTCACTAGATGTTGCTATCTCGCCATTTCTATAGCATTTCTGTCTTTGATGTTGTAAAAGGGACTTTTTATCGCTAATTGCTTCTTGTTTGAAGCTGGTCAAATAATCGATGTGAACTGGTCAAATAATCTTATATATCTGTATGATTTGTGCACTCAATCTGGTTGATTATTTGCTTGCTCATTTATTTCCAAATATAAAAATATCTTCTTTTTTCTTAAATTTTTGTTGCAATAATTTGTGATTTCTACTTCTAAATTTGCAGGAATGATGGATTGCTAGCTTTTGTAGAGAAATTTATAAAAGATCACTTTTTACCAACGATGTTTGTGGACTACCGGAAATGTGTTCAGCAAGCTATTTCAAGTTTGTCCTCTATGCTACTATATTTGATTCTCCTGTATTGTTCTTTGATAATGTTCACCCTGCATGAACCTTTTAATGATGTGTTGAGACTATCCTAAATCATAATCAGACTTATCTAGGTTAATTAATGTGGAACTCTCCCTTTTTCAGGGTAAGTTTTTTACAGAGTGATATTTACAAAGATAATATCTCAGCAACTGATTGAAATTATTCATTAATGGGGTTTAATCCATCAAAATTTGGCTTAAGTACTCAAATATTTTAAGTGCACTGTATCATGAAATAGCATCTTCAACTTTTGATTTTTTGACTTTCTAAGCTTGAGGACCAGGAATAGTAGAGCTGTATACATATCCATTCAAAATTATTAATTGCCTCTGAGAAGATGTTTCCTTTAAATAATCTACACAGCTAAATATTCGGATAGTATGATTATATATCATATTATTTATGTAGAGATTGTTGATCGAACCTTATTATGTAATCCATGTAACTTCAACTTTTCAAATGAACATTGCAGGTCCTGCTGCATTTCGCCCAAGAGCACATGCCACTGCTACTTATGCCCCGTCAATTGAGAAGGGTCGGCCTGTTTTGCCAGGGCTTTTGGCAATAGTTTTCTTAGCAAAAGAGGCAAGTATATCTTGTATATCCAGTTGACCCTTTCCTTCAACCAACTGCAAAGTGGTGCAGGGTTGGCTTTTTATCTGTAATGGAAAGCTTTCGATGTTCTTTGTTATAAGTTATATTTATCCCAGCGATTCAAGGGATTTTGAGACTTCTAATTAACTTATATGATCTAATCTAGGTGTTTGGTTGGGCTCAAGCAATGCCTAAATTTGCTAGCAACCTTGTGAAATATGTGCAAACTTTCCTTGAAAGGACATATGAAAGATGTCGGACATCATATATGGAGGTATGGAATTGTCCCATTATCTTCATTTACTTGAAGTAGCTTTTTTGGGATGCAAGATGAGAGCCCCGCAACTTGGAACCAGGTTTACCTTAACAGCAAACCGCACTTGAGCTGAACCCTAAGCCACCAATATAGACAAGTAATGGAGTTCTTTCTTGTATCAGTTTTACTTTATGAGTGAAACCGAGTAATTTTACCCAGAAATGCATATCACAGTAAATGCTTGTCTTTCATGCAGATTAGTAGTTGTACTTGTGTTATTTTTCATTTATTCTACCATATCTTAGTTATTTAATTTTAAAATTGTAGCTTTCTTTGTATGTCATACATATGAATAAAACAGTTTAGAGATCAAAAAAGTTTTTGTTTATATTTTAATTTTGCATATGTTTTATAAAGCTTGATTTACATATTTTACTCTTTTGTACAAGTATATGAATTGAGCTTTATATGTTCATGTTTTGTATTTTAATTATCTTCTTCTCATGTATTTACTCAATTTAACCCTACGGGATATAGTTTGTAACTGAAATGTCCTATGGAAAAGAGATTGTTCTATTGTGGCGATGCCAAATAAATACTTAAATTTTTTGTGTAGTCATCTTGTATAATTTGGTAACGATTTGTGTTTGGTAATGTTTCAGGCAGTTCTTGAGAAGCAAAGTTATATGCTGATTGGCAGGCATGATATTGAAAAATTGATGCGGCTTGATCCAGCAAGTGCTTGTTTACCAAATCCACTTGGTCGGTCGAACATGGTAAACAATGCCATGGATGCTGAATCTGTGGAGATTGAATTAGAGCTGAGTGAGTTGTTCTTGAAATTGCGGCCTATCAAACAGGTATGTGTACATGTGCCAGATAAATATGTTACTTTTTGGTGTGTTTGCTCCCTCTCTTTTTCTAGCATTCTATTTATCTGAGACAATCAAATATGCTGCAGCATTTGTGACTTATACTGAAATCGAAAGATGTGTTGTCACTCCACTGCATCAGGATCTTTGTGTATCTCCTGCTAAATACTGATTTCATTTTCTCCCCCCACAACACCTTTTTTGCAGGAAAATCTAATTCGCGATGACAACAAACTTATTTTACTGGCTTCGCTAAGTGATTCATTGGAGTATGTGGCAGACTCAATTCAAAGGCAAGTGCATATTCCTGCAGTACAAATTCATGAAATGTTCTTTAATGTAACTGCAAATGAAATGAGCAAATAGGTAGTCATGTCATACTCCTTCAAGCAAGAAACATGATCATTGCATTTAGGGATGTGTTCCTTAGCTCATGTGGGATGGTTAAAGCTTCTTGTTATGGTCCTTGTCATGGCCGATCTAAATTGTAGTTGCCTTGGTATGCTCTGTGTACATAAGGTACGCATAAAGGGTTTATAAAAGCCAGCAGGTGCCTGCTTCACCATGGGTGGACTTCTCCACCTGGCCTTTTTATGGCAAACTTGTGCTCTTCAAGGCATGTACCGATTCTCACGTTAGCAGCAGGGCTCTTCTTCGATTCTGGTCTTTGATTTTGGAGATACAACAACTACTATAGCATGTCCTAGACTCACAGATTTCTGGATCATGCATATCTCGGATATTCCATATTCTATGATACTCTGATGTTTTAAGAATTACCCATGGAACTCATTATCATTTCTTTTCACTGTTCTGCTCTTACTGATTAAGCAGCTTTCTGCATGATTTATCCATTACCAACAATCTCATTGAAAGATAAGAGGAAATGGATGTCTAGTTTTGTTTATTATTATGCTAATTCAGGGTTAGCACAAACTAATCTTAAGTCTATGATGCATGGGGTCCAACAACGTGATGGAATAAGTTTTAGGTTTGCCACTGGAAGGGTACAGATTAGAATTTTGGGAGCAGTCATTCTATGAAAAAATATAGGAGGTTGGAACTGTTTACAAATTCGAGAGCCTAGGAACTAATTTGATGGTAACATGACTAGGCAATGGCCTTTTATATTAGGAGTATTCTATGGTTTAAGTTATTTATTATTGTGTGAAACACAAGATGCAACTGAAGAACCAACTTGTTTAAGTTGTCTATCTTTATGGATCAACAGTTAATATAATTATAGCATTTCAAAGTTCATCACTTGTTAAAGTTCTAGTCAGCATGTCATTTAATTGCTTGTATGAAAAAATAACTGGCTGATAACAGGCTTTGGCAGACAGCCTCAAAAGCATCAAATCAGGTAGAAGACAATGGCAAGAATCTAGCTTCATTGGCAGATGACTATAGAAAATTGGCAATTGACTGCCTAAAGGTTTTACGTGTAGAAATGCAGTTGGAGACAATTTTCCATATGCAGGTTTGAGAAACTCATTCTAAATTCTTTGACTTGATTGGAAGTGTATCTGTCAGATTAATATGCTGGAAATATCTTAAAACAGGAAATGACAACCAGGGTATACATGGACGATCAAGACGCAGAAGAGCCAGATGACTTCATTATTTCACTTACTGCACAGGTGAGTGTCTCTCTACAAGTTCTGTAGACAATTCAAATATGTCATGTTGTTGTGCATATAAACTTTGCCTATTAAAAACTTGACCTACCAAAGAGTCAGTATCAACATTCCACTTTGGCAACTATGTGGTTGATTTTTCATCTATTGTTTGTTTTGGTCTAAGTATGAAGAATATTCTCTTAGAATTCTAGTGCTTGCTTTGATGAATAAGCATATTGATTTTAACTCATTTTTTCAGTGTGGACTACGGGTATTCTTGTTGTTAACTAACAGAAAATGTACATCATGTCCAATGGAAGACTGTATACTTAAACTCCATTCAATTCATCTGAGTCTTATCCCAAAACTAGTTAGGTTGGCTATATGTATTATGTCTTCTTCCCTCTATTGTTTTGTGCTCTTCTTAAATTCTAAAAGTTTTGAGGTCTCTATCTCTTGTCCAGAAAAATAAAGATCTTCCTCTACCTGTCTTCTCTCCATCTATCCATATTTCCCACGTCCTCAAAGCTGCCTCAGTGTGTTGATGTCGGATGTCGCCAAACCATTTCTCTCAGCTTATCCTCAGCATTGGCCTCTGTTTTTCCCTGAATGTCTTCATTTCTATCTTGATTTTTTTATATTTTTTCAACTCACTCATCTGAAAATTCCTACTGCAGTGAAGTTGTAATGAACTGTTTACCATGAAGCGTAGCAATAGCGAGTTATCAAACAATTTTATATAAGTTTTATTGGTCTTAAAAATATGGGATGTAAACTACAACAGTCCAGATAGAAAATTGTATATAATCTTCAAAAAAAAGAAAGTAAAGTTAGGTGATGAGGTTCTAAGGATCCATTGATGCTTATGAAGTTAACTGTTTTCTCACAAAAAACACAGTGATGGTGATCTTTACTATTATCAAAGCTTCATGTAATCGATCGTGAAAGAATTAGCTAGAAATTCCTTTATTTTCTTTCTTGCTCATTCTATAATATTTCTCCTCGTGAAAGAATTAGCTAGAAGTTCCTTTATTTTCTTTCTTGCTCATTCTGTAATATTTCTCCTGAGGAAGAGAGATACAGTTATGCTAGAGGCATATAGAAGGAGAGGCAATGCTGTTCTGAAATTTAATCAGTATTTGTTTCCATTGTATTTTTTTCTCGTAAATAAAAGTGCCACTTCTTTGCCCATAGATTATCCGGAGGGATGAGGAAATGGCACCTTTTCTTTCAACAGTGAAGCGGAATTACATATTTGGTGGAATTTGTGGCATTGCTGCAAATGCATCTATCAAGGTGTGCAATTTTACTTTCCTTGAAATTGTTGCTTAAAATTATGAAGCTTCAGTGCATTCTCAATATTTTACATTGTAAATTTGCTCTTATGTGGTGCCTATTTCATTTTCTTAATTTCAGTACTAATGGTGAATGCAATCTTGTAGGCTTTGGCAGACATGAAGTGTATTAACCTTTTTGGCGTTCAACAGATATGCAGAAATTCAATTGCATTAGAGCAGGTAAACCCTATGTACTACCATACCTATATAATGCATTTTCATGCTATTCCTTTGCCTTTGGAATTTGTCATGGTTTGATTGATAGTTGATTATGTAATAAAATCTAGTTACTAATTTATCTATAAGCCTGGATGTATCATGCCTAAAGCTGGTGGTAAGACACGTATCCAGCTGGCCAATTTTGAAATAAAGGGTCCTCATTTATGAGTTTTGCTGGCATGCCAGACCCTTGTAGCTATCCCATCAAGTGATAGTGAGGCTGTACAACAGAGATTAGATCATGTTCGAACCTATTATGAACTACTCAACATGCCACTTGAGGCAAGTCAAATGGACTCTGATCTCTTTTCATGCATAATTTCCCTCTAATTCTGCCATGTTAAGATCCTCTCTATTTCCCCTGTTTGCAGGCCTTACTTGCTTTCATTGCAGAGCATGAGCACTTGTTTACAGCCAAAGAGTCAGTTGCTGAGGACTTGTCTATCTATTTTAGTCAGAACACATTTACCATCCATTGCATGACATATTTTTCTGTTCTTTTAACAGGTATGCTGATCTTCTGAAGGTCCAGGTCCCCGGAAGGGAAATTCCTCCAGATGCACAAAATCAAGTATCAGACATTTTATCTCTTTAGTTTTCTCAACTGTGGATGGAGATTGACCCGTTTATGTGAAAATAGAAGTGCTTCGTACAGAATGTGGTGTCTACATGCATGTATAGAATTTGACAGTCGATTTCTAAAAAAATGGTGATTGTGGAGCGTGGACACCAAAGCCGCTTCCATTGATGCAGTCCCTACATGCCACATTGTGGTGAATTTTTGCAGAAAATATAGAAGTGTAGACCTTTCCATTGTAATTTCTTGTGTAGTATTGCTTTGTAGCTTGTATGCTTGTCTTCGCTGTTGTCTTTATTTTTTATTTTTTTATTTTTATTGGGAGCGGTTGAGAAAGATTGACAAGGCAATGTGAGCTTTCTTGGTATTCCCATGTAAATCATTTATATTGATATCTATGAACATTCTAGTTTCTCCCAAAACTACGTCTAGTGGTGAATAAAATTGATTCTTACAGGTCACAATATTGTTCCCCATTTTTCTTTTAGTGATTGTTCTGCCCTAGATTATCTAAATATTCAATTTCTTCTACGTGGCCCTTCATCTGCTGATGCATTAGAACTAGCAAAGCCTCTTCTGTGGAAGGTCACATGCAAAAGCCTACACAATCATATTAATGCCAAATTTCTTTTTATTTTTCTCAAAATTAACTAACAATTCTTGTAAGTCCCATGAATTCATTTCATCTCTGAAATTAATTGCAGGTGAAAAGCAACCAAATTCCATCATTCATAGTTAATATCAGAGGAGGAGAAAAGAATGTTGCGGGTGAGGGGAAGAAATTTTATCTTGAAACATTCTTGAAAGTAGGGCTAATTCTTCAAGAGATGCAAAAGTTTTTCACAGGAAAACTAACAATATCCATGGCCGAAATTGCAGAAAAATGATTTTTAAGTGGTTAATATTATGCACTTATTTTCTTCATTGCTCCTCTTGTGGATAGAATTGTAACCCCATTAAATGTTTTGACAGCCTTTACCATCCCAAAAGCAATCACAACTAAAAGGCTGTTGAGAGCCTCTAGATACATCCTTTTTACGGCTTCTGTTGAGATTCTCAGATTTTTGAATGGCAAATAATCTGAAGCATGTCTGAACACAGCTTAGCTTCAAGTTGTAGCATCAAATTGCCAGGATTTTTTTAATCCCTTATCATGTTTCAAATTATTTGTATATTCATGATGCTATAATTATTTATATGTTTGCTTTGTTCTCATTGATGATTCAGGCAAGGATGTTTTGACATTGGTGCGGTCAATTCTGTCAAAGAACATTGCACCGCTCCTACGTATACGTAGCTGCATTCTCCTTCTTTTGCCTTCCCCACTAAGATTCCTATTGGATTTTTTTTCTGGGATTTTATCAGGTTGCATCTTTGCAGGGGGAGATCTTGAAAGACAGTACAAGAGCTTTCTATCTGATAAAGTCCAACAAATACCAGAGGAATTCTCATTCTGAGAGCAAATATATGAATAGTGTAACTCTTTTCTTTTGCCCTTTTTACAAATGCAACCAATTACCAGTTGTATCCGGAAATATCCTAGCTCTTTTTTCCTATCAGTCCAAAACTTGAGGCTCTTTGAAAATTGGTTGCATTATGACAGCTGTTCCTCTGAGAAATTGAGAAGCCTACAGGACCAGGTAATTATTATTATTTTGTCGATCATTATTTGCAATAACATGCAGAAATCAGTGTCGGCACTACCAGGAGAAGAAGATGGTAATTAGTGTTGAACCTACTTGCCAGATGACGGAAGCTGTAGACAAGATGTTGGTCAAATACAAATCCACATTCCCAACGTTCAAAAGATGCGCATCCAGTTGCTTGTGTGGACCAAGTATTAAGATGGCCGAATTCAAACACCCGATGAAAGGTACATGCAGTTAACACTCGTGCGCTTGCGCTTGCACGGGTCTTATTGGATGAGTTCTTCTGGAATTTATTTGCATTAAAATTTGTATCTTGAATCCATTTAACCTCATTGACAAATTCCATATTTCAATGCCACAATTTTTGTAGGGACTATGACTTGACAGCCCAGCCATTTAAGATGAATGCAGGCAACTAAGCAGAAGTAAAGCCAACACTAGGTGACCACAAAATTTGTGCAGAAGAGGTCTTTAGAACGTCGGCCAGTTGCAAGCTGTGATCTCGCTGGTAGAGGGGCCTGCATGTGCCTTAAGTCGCCTAATGACTTCCAACCGTTCTGCAGTCTGGGTTCCACCTTCACGTTGTCAGGTCCCTTTGGCTCCCTAGTCCCAAGTCAACGTTGTTTAAACATTCATAAGCTTCCTGTTTGGTGTCGTGCGGTGTGCTCATATTTATTGGTTGACACTTGCCTCCTAAAGAACCATGTTGAAAACCTTCAATTACCCTTTGATCCTTGCAGTGACTCCTTTGAAAGTCAAACAAAAAGGAGTCAATAGATTGGGTGGCAGATTCAGTATAAGGACATTTTTGTTATTTTAAACATATATATACATACATATATATGTTTATTTTGGTTATTGTATATATATGCATATAGATTAGGTGCACTTACATGCCGAGCCAATCAATTGGCGGATGAGTGTTTTGATGCACTAAAGAAAAATGACAATCAATTATCATTATGCGTGCACATCTAGCGAAAGAGCTACGCATACATGCACCGAAAAAAGGACCTTTTTCCCTGGATGGATATCGTTGTCTGTACATTGTATATTGCAAGGTGACAAGTTTTGACTACATCGAACTTACAATTAACTTATAATTGCCAGGTCAGAATGAGCCCCGACTTCCTTCCAGGATCATGAAATTTTGTTCTCGCATTTTCACGGGAGGAAGATACATTATATGAGTAAATATATATTCCGCATCTTCTCGGATAGCTTTTTAAGACCGGGTAAAGAATTATCTTTAAATTTTGATTAAAATAATTAAAAACAAATTGTGAATTAAAATTATTAACCTCTAACATGTAATGTTTTATGCTTATTGGAACCATTAATTAAAAGAGAGGGAGCAACTTAAAACACCTCAGGAATAGCTGCCATCATACTCTCTCTCTCTTTCTCTCTCTCTCATCTTCATTCTTCACCAGTGAGTCCAGCTTGCCTGAGCCCCCACCACTTCCCTTCTTTGTCAGTCAATAAAACACAATAATATTTCATCATTTTTTTAATATCTCTCTCTTACTAAAGGGCCAACTAAGTATCCAAAATTCCTACCAAACTAAAGTATTGATTAACACAGGAACATTAAATGCACCAAAGCTCTCCTATCTTTTCTTTCCTTTTCTCTGGCAATACTTATAACCACCACCATCCCAACTATCTGCCACCACCTTCGAAACTTTAATGCTCTCCCTTTCTTAAATACTTGAAAAACTTCCAATTTAGCAGTTAGCACTTCTCCATTTTCCATTTTGGACCATCTTGGAGTTGCTTATTGCTTCTTTCTTCTTCCTTCTGCTGTCTGGACTACTGTACCTTTTAGAATTCTAGAAGAATATGGCACCTGCGGCAGCTGATGACGCTGCTTTCAATGGAAGTTCTTTAGAGACAGTTTGTGTCATGGACTCTTCTGGGTGTCTGGGCTCCGCCCTTGTTCACAGGCTCCTCCAAAGAGGCTATACTGTACATGCTGCTGTCCAAAACCAT
>STGP01008642.1:2924-15540 GCA_004918865.1 Caryocar brasiliense | reverse complement strand
AAAAATTTAAAACAGCTCATGTTAAAAGAACAATTCAATTTAGAAATTTAAGTTTAAAAAATATGATTTATTATACGGAACAGATTAATACCAAGCCCCACAGTAAACTTCTCGGGTGTGACTTGAGCTTCCGAGAGAACAACCTTACTGCTGCTTTGATCTTGTGAGTTGTTGTTATATTCATGCACTAATAAGTGAAGTTAGTTCTGCCCCCAACATTCCATTTATCCCTTCTAAGCAACTGTCTGGATTATCAAAGCTCCTTCCTTTTTGTAAACCCTTAAAAGAGTTTCACTAATCTGTGGATGCAGGAAACAGATGGCCAGCACTTTGAATGCTTTGCGCTACTGCACGCCTTGCCCACTTCCTGATACTGCTTTCGGAGCTCAGATACATCATAGCCTCTTGCGCAAAAGGTCTACAATAACTATCGGTGCACAACACAAACTGAATTCGCGTACTCTGGTGAAGGCTCGAGTTAACATGTATGGCAAGGCATGTGCCCTTGTTAAGTAGCATTTTCTGTTGTCTGTACAGCTAAAAAAAAAGTAGTTGTTAGAATTTCATGTGTGAGTTTGTCTGAGTATAAACCGTTGGTTGCATTGGCTTGGGATATATATTGCTGAGATATAATTAGTGTCATCAATCCGTATAAACTACCTCCTAAGGTATTTAGAAAAGGGATTCGAGGAGAAAAATTGTAAATCCATGTCTTTGTTGCGCAAGATATGTGCACAGGCTTTGATCAGACTAACATGGATCCTGACATATAGGAAATTGGTTCCCTCCTCATACTCCAGCAAAAAGTTCTATAGTTCCATAGTTCCAAAATTGAATGGTCAAAATCATCTGCGCCTTGTCCCTTTATTAACCCCCCGAAGAAACATTATAAAGATTGAAGGAAAGAACAAAAGAGGAAATGCAATAAGGAGGTTGGGGCATCAAATCAGTTTTGGCCATTTGTGGTTTCAACCATTGAAATATTCGAAAAGTTAGGATGATCTACAAGTTCCTAGTGTTTTTGTGGTACATTCACTGAGGTATTTTACTGAAGTACTATTACAATACATCTGGCCTGAAGGGTTCTTGGAAATTTCGCTTGAAGTGTTTTGTGTTTATTAGTACATATGGAAGCTTCCTCTTAGGCTTTCTCTAACCACCACTGCCAACATATTTTAGTGTCATCTAACCAGAACAGGTTGAAGAAATTATTGGTATTAATTTTTAAGTTTTGACAACAAAATGAGCAACGTTCCAGGTTTGTTCTTCCATGTCGGCAAGAAGGCCAGAGGTTACCAACTTCTTCACTTTGCCTCCATCTTGTTGTTATCTGTTACAACTTCTTTTCTTATACATAACTCATATTTGTTTACCTTCTCTGTTAGACCTTCTTTATAGAGATTATTCTCTACAGCCACCAACTCACTTCAAGTACCAGAGCCTAAAGTGGAATTTTGATCTCTCCTGTGAAAGTAATTTTCTCCTCTTGTTCTCTTGACTAACAAAATGGACTATAAAAATCTTAATGAGCTTGATTTCAGTTGGAATTGAATTAATCATGCAATCAGTACTAACATGTTTTTCTTGACTGTTAAACAGCTCCAGAGATTTTGCCAGGAGTCACAACACGTTTCAGTTTCTTGATTCCTGATTCTTGCAAGGTTCTTTCAACACAATAACATTTATTTCGTTTAGATTTTACAGTATGAAACTGAGACATGATGCTTTATGGGTCCCTAAAGGTAATGACTGCAATAACAGGTGGAATTCAGATTCTTACAAGACTATGTTGGCCTTGCAGCAGGCGTCGGAGTCAAGTCATATCAACAACGATCCTTTACAGGAGACGGATACAATCCTGTCGTGAACTTCTCAGGTATTTTAGGTAGCACTTTTTTCTCCCTTGGAACAGACATTGCCTTCGACATTGCAACACAAACTTTCGATGAACTCCGTGCGGGTTTGAGCTTCAATGGTCCCCTTCTTCTTGCTTCCTTGATATTGTAAGAAATGCCTTCACCATATTTGGAGAAAGAAATTCCTTCAGGGCTAGAACTGCATCAATTGGTGCCCTAATACATGCATGTATTGCAGGGATGATAAATTGGACTCTTTAAGAGCTTCCTGCTACCATGATTTCAATCCTCTCACAAAGAGTGCCATTGGAGCAGAGTTGGATTACAGCTTTTCTGCAAATAGCATAGCTACCTTTACAATCGGTGCACAACATGCAGTTTTTCCATTTATGTTAATGAAGGCTCGTGCGAACACTGAGGCGAAAATAGGTGCACTTATTCAGCTAGAGTTGATGGGAAAGTTTCTCTTAGCTATCAGTGGAGAGGTAGATTGCAGGTCCAGCAGCAAGATTTCTAAGGTTGGATTGTCCGCGTCTCTGATGGCCTAAAGTATACCAGCAAGCGTTAGCATTGAGCCTTTACTTCACAAGACTACAGCGTATGAGACTGTTAAGTTTTCCTAATATAAATTTGTTTGTTCTGAGACTACTGCGTGTTTCAGCAAATATTTGTATCAGTCAGCTTCCTCTGTATCGACTTGACGCAGCAAATATTGGGAAAAGTGGGTAAGAAAAGTAGACGGCTTCACCAACTCAGTTAGGTTGCAATGTATAGATGTTCTGACACAAAACGATCATTTTGTTGACATTGGTTCCTTCTTTTTTCTTCTTTTTGAGAAGAGAGATGGTTTCTGAGAAGGATTTTTTTCTCTTCTACAAGGAAAGACGCCAAAAGTAGCAGATAGTCAATCTGCCATTATATTCCCATACCCAAGATGAAAAGAACAGAAGCCGAGGCAGATAATCAATTGCTCTGTAGTAACATCCCAACTTGTTCCACATCAATCAAATCATCTAACGGTTCCTGGAAAAGCGTGTAACACATGTAAGTTGCAGCCGAGAAATATTCACCAGATCTGCATTTTGCATAATTTAAGTGAAAGAAGTAATTGACAAAGGGAAACAATATTTCAAACTAGAATATGAAGGTTAGACTGTGAGGTTTGGAACATAAGTTGTAAATTTGAAACAAGTGAAACTTTACAGACATAAATCAGCGTGCAGAAAGCTTTCTCAATACAAACAGCAGACAAGAGCAGGGAATGTAGCACATTACTGGAGAGAAGAAGCCTGAAGAAGTCCCCCACGAATCTGTGAAGCAATATCCTTTACGGCACCAGGTCCATGGGGAATAAATACAGCTGATGATTTAGAGGCAGCACCAATTTCCTTCATCGTGTCAAAATATTGTGTCACCAGGACCATGTCCATCACATCCTTTGCACTGGTCCCTGGCACATTTTTGGAGAAGCCCAGCACACTGTCTCTCAGGCCATCGACAATAGCTTGTCGTTGTCGAGCAATACCCAACCCAGATAGATACTTGGATTCAGCCTCACCCTCAGCTTGTTTGATTTGCAGAATCTTTTCAGCTTCTGCCTTCTCATTTGCCGCCACCCTCAGCCTTGCAGCTGGAAAGCAACCAATTAATCAGAAAACATAACATAGAGCACAATATCATAAAGGAATTCCAACTTCTCCACAGAAAGAATACAAGTGATTCAATTGCGATGATAGTGAATGAGGTGCGGATAAACAGAATACATGCCCCAACCGTTAATGGAATATTAGTAGCATCTCACAAACCTCATTCTGGGGAATAAATAAGTGAGGAGGGGAAGGAAATGGTCTTCATAACAAAGAAAATAATTTTGCTATAATCAATGTGGTTTGGACTGTAGTTTCTGCAGTCAGATGAGATGAGAATCAACCTCAATCTGAGACTGCTGACCACTAGACCTCATTAATGAGTGTATACCCTAGCCAACTGTGCATTGTTTAAAAGCACGATACTTTTAGGAAGCTTTGTATACAGAGTTTGCCCAACCCAAGCAATAGGAGAAATTGAGACAGCTTCAGCACTAATCAAATTAGTATAGAGACAATATACCTGCATTAATCTCATTCATTGCCCGCTTAACATGGTCATCTGGTTCGATATCAACGATGAGTGTTTGCACAATCTCGTACCCATAAGCAGACATAGCCTGAGGACCATTGTTGAACACAAGACAGTCGCAGATATATGAGGACATAAGTTCAGAACTCAAGAGACCCCAATTCCAAATTATATATGATTCACTTTCAAGCTATAATGAAACCCTATCACCTTTTGAAGTTCATCTTCAACAGCTTTGGCAATATCATTCTTCTGCTCAAATACATCATCCAAATTAAGCTTTGGAACACTGGCTCTGATTACTGGTTGAATCATAATGGCAACAACAGGTGAACTTACAATACGCATTATGTAAAGAACATATACAAAAACAAAACATAAAAATATTTATGTAGCATGTTTAAGCATTTTATACCATCAAAAACATAGGCCTGGATTTGGGTCCTTGTATTGCTGAGTTTGTAGAAAGCATCATTCGCCTTATCTGCCAGAGCACGGTATTGTATAGATGCAACAACATTGACAAATAC
Organism: Caryocar brasiliense; assembly: GCA_004918865.1. Classification (NCBI taxonomy): domain Eukaryota; kingdom Viridiplantae; phylum Streptophyta; class Magnoliopsida; order Malpighiales; family Caryocaraceae; genus Caryocar; species Caryocar brasiliense. The sequence goes on along the minus strand of STGP01008642.1, from coordinate 11,036 downwards.
ATTGTCCTGTGAATCAAGGGATCATTAGTTTGTCTCAACTACCTCTGCAGAGGAAAAACATCACAACTGGCAAGCTTATCATTTATAAGTCCATGTTGATAAATAAATAATGATGACCGTTTAAGAAATTGTAAAACCAAGGCAATGTAATATGAAAATAAGTTAGAAAGCGAAATAAGAAAAGGACGAAAAATCGAGATAAAAAGAAAGAATTTACTCAAAGAATATATGAGGTAAAAAGGCAAAGGCAACAAAGTTCAAACCTTTGTCTTGGTCTCGCAACGGACATCCAATTGCTGCAATCTGAGAGAGATATGTCCTGCGAGCTGCACGCCCAGGAACCAAGGAAGACAATGGCAGCCTGGTTCCAGGACATCTTCAAATCTCCCAAATCTTTCTCTGATTGCTACAGTGGACTGCTCCACTTGCACACAGCAAAAGAGATTTCCCATCTGCATACAAAAGTACACGACAGTAGTTAGTAGACAAAAAAAAAAGATATAAGAGAGACAACCCAGAAACAATTTCCTTCAAAAACCAAAAATCATGTATAAAGATCGAGTCTTTGCCCTCTTAAACAACAGAACAACAAACGGGTTTCCTGAATTCTGTTCTGCTATCACTGAATTCACTGATAACAAACATTTCGCAGAACGAAATACACGAGAAAATTCGCAGAGAAATTATCAATCCAGTATGAACGACTAAGAAACTTTGTGAAAGAAATGAAATTGAGATGATGACGAATTAAAATGAGGAAAGGAAAAAAGTGGAAAGCTTTACCTTAGCTTCCAAGTGCATTAAACAAATAGTTTAATTTTTCTCTTTTCAAATGAGGAAAGTTCTGATCTTTTGTTTTGAAGCGGAAGGAGAAGTAAGCAACCAATTGCAAAAGCAAAAATTGGTTTTGTTTTAATTTACGTTATGCTTAGCTGATGTGCGCCAAATTCAGATAAGAACACATTTAATCGAGTCCCACTTGTAAGTAATAAAACCTGGCGTTAGGGAAGTTGTTGACAGTGGGTGGGTCAAGGTTTGGGTCATGAAGTTAGTATAACGATTTTTTTGAATTTTTAAGATATAGATTAATTTTGGAAGTAAAATTTTAATTAAGAGTGTATTATTAAATTGTTGGTAACATGCAAGCAGTTTGTATATATATGTTTTGGATAATAATATCTTTTTTAAAGAATAATAAATTAATTTTTATTAATAAAAATTATAATTTTTTTGAATTTGATTTAAATAGTTGTTACATAATTTTTTTATTATCGTATAAAAATTAATTATGTAATTATTAATTATTTTTTGTATCAAAAAATAATTTTTTATTTTCTTTTTTAATTGTTTCTTCCCTTGTTTTAAATTTTTACCTTTTTTCCTTTTTTTTTATTTTTTTCTTTTATCCTTGCATTTTACATTTGTCATCACTGTCGACTGCGCCTTTCACGTCACTGCTGCGTTCGTTGCCACACCGTCTCTATGCCAACGCTTGTCATAGTTGCCTGTGAAGGATCGTTGCTGTGATATTGTCATCGTGTTTATTAGAGTCCCTCGTTCATTGTCACTCATCAGTTATGAAATCGCAGTCGGGATGAGCATCACTTTTGAGTGTCGTTGCTATTAGTCGCACAGGTCATAGATCTTGCCCCCTAACCTCCCAATCAAAGATCTAACCTTTAGTTCACCCAAAAGCCGTGGTCGTCATTGCTATCGAGAGTTGCTTGTCATTTTCAGTGCATCGTAAAAAGTCGTCATCACCCACTGCCGCCAACACTTGTCATTGTCGCCTGTTGCAACACACGTTGCCAATCATGGCTCGCCTCGCCCTCACAATCAATAAATTGTTTTCCCCACCCTCACGGTGCAATAGGCCACTTTACGCGACCTTCGGTAGAGATTAACAAAATCGAGATTTCGGAAAATGGCTAGAGATAAAAAGAAAATTTTACAATTATGATCCAAAAAATGTTTAAGTCGTGAACCGCTAACCTATTTGGGAGAACCGCAAACCCATGAGCCATGAACTGCAACCTGTGAGTTGCACAAAACCAAACCTAACTTAAATATGACTAAAACTTTGTTTTTAATGGGTTAACCCACGTGTCAATGCTATTTCTCCTTTTTTTATTTTATAAATTTTTTTTATAAATAAAGAATTATTAGATGAACTATATTCATACCATTGAGATTTAAAAAAAAAAAAAATACAAGTCAGAGCACCTTTTTACAAGAATTACAGTCCTTTTTTATGTTTTCAAACTGTCACTGCATCTAAGTCCAACACATTAATGATCGTTAAAAGTTGGGATTGGAAAAAATAGTATTCTAAAAATCTACCCTTAACCAAATGTAAATAAAAATTGTATAAATCAAATAAATACATAATAAATCTTAAAACCTAAATATTATCATTCCCATTACTTTCTTGTAAACACAGTCAGCTATTATATAGCCTCCTCCTTCTCCTCTTTAAATAAAAGCAAATGTCTAAGGGATTATAGATTTTTTATTATGAGGAGAGAAAAGTCTAATATTAAGGCAATCTTTAGGTTCATATATGAGATAATTATAAAAATATAAAAATACTTTAATGAATCAAATTTTAAGGTTTTAAGAGGTCTAACATGTTTGCAACAAAGAGAGAAATAAGGTGTGTATGGATAGAAATTTTTTGACAGATTTTAGAAGCGTACAGTTGTAATCAACTTGACAATCGAGTAATTATTAGTTATCCAATCGAGGTAATTTTTGGACAAAAAATAGAGGACTCGTGAATCTCAATTCTGGATGGTCGAAATCACAATTGGAGCTCTGAAAGATTTGTAATTCGTTCATGAACAACATCTTAATTTGGAAAAAAAAAATTGTAATATTGTTATATTGATTATTGTTGATTTGTTAATTATTTTGAGGTTCTGTACTTATTGTGTGTTAGGAAAATTATAAATATAGCACAACAAAATATAAGCGGAAGTGGTTAATTAGCCATGCTCCCCATAAATGGCTTAAACTTCTTATACTATTGTTTCGGCACTTGCTCTAAACTACACAAGTTTTTCTCTAATCTATGAACAAGGTCTTCTTTTCCTTTCATTTTAAAACCCTCTGGTTGCTCCTTGTAAATCTCTTACTCTAAATCACTATGAAGAAAAGTTGCCTTCACATCCATCTACTGAATTTTTAAATCCATACTCACTACAAGCGCTTAATACAACCTTAATAGATGACATATTCACCATTGGCGAAAAAATCTCACTAAAATCAACACCTTTATCTTAGACATCACCATTGCCATGACTTGATTTTGCAATAGGAAGAACCAAATGTAAATCACCATTTTCTCCATGTGGCTTCATCATTTCAATTGGCTTGTCTACATTTTCTATCGTCTGATCTTTGAAAAAGATAACATCCTAACTTCTAATAAGTTTCTTTTCAGTGGGGTCATGAAGCCTGTAACCAAGATCATCATTCTTATAACCAGCAAAAATATATTGCCTATTTTTAAAATCAAGTTTTGATCTCTCATTCTTCAAAACATGAACAAAAGCTCAGCAACTAAATATACTCAAGTGCTTTTGAGAAACATCTATCCTACCCCAAACTCTCTAGAGCACTTCATACTGTAAAAGAATGCAAGGAAATATATTAAGAATATTAGTTGTTGTATTTAAAGCCCCACCCTAATATGAGTTAGGCAACTTCCATGCGACAGCATACATCTCACTCTTTCCATAAAAAGTTCTATTCATTCTCTCTGTTAAGCCATTTAGTTGCGAATTTTTAGAAGGAGTTCTTTGATGTCGAATGCTGAGTGCTTTGCAATACTTATCAAATGCGTTCACCTTCATTATCTGTCTAGATGCATTTCAGCTTTTTTCCTATTTCTCTTTCAACACTAACATAAAATTGCTTAAAGACATCCACCACTTGATTTTTCGCCTTTAAGGTGTATACCCACACCTTTGTAGAATAGTCATCGATGAAAGTCACAAAATATAAGGCACCATCAATCATTTGAGTCTTCATTGAATCACACAAGTCTAAATGCACTAATTCAATAATCTTAGACTTTTTGTGTGGAAGAGCAGTTTTAAATGCCACTTTGCTCTGCTTTCTTGTAAGACAATCAATATAAGACTTAAAATAGGAATTTTTCATACTTGGAAGATACCCTCTTTCTGACCAAAATATCTAACCCTTTCTCACTCATGTGATTAAGTCGCCTATGCCATAAATCCGCAGCTACATCATCTATGGTTACATCAACAATACTTCCAAAATATCCAGCCTGTATTAGGTAAAAACTAGACACCTTTCTGCCTCGAGCAATAATCAAAGCTCTCTTCTTAAGCTTTCATAAACCATTATCGAAGCTATTAACATACCCTTTTTTATGAAGCCTTCATACTAAAATCAAGTTTAGTCTAATCCGTAGAACATGCTTCACATTTTTCAGCAACAATTTAGTTTCATTATTGGTCTCTGCATACACATCTCCAACACCAATAACTTGAACCATTCCATCATTTTTCATATGTACAGCACCAAAGTTACCTGTAGTATAGAAAGAAAAAATTTCTCTCTTGAAAGTGACATATGTAGAAGAGCCATTATCGATTATCCAACTAGACTTATTAGTAGCAATGTTGATCTTATCTCCTTTATAAAGGAGAACAAAGTTTTTTTATACTGTATTGACTTTGTCTTGTTCATCTTCATTCATTTCATCTTTTTTCTGCCCCTGTCTCTACTCTTTCTTTAATTTCTAGCAGTATTTTTTGACATGGCCTTTCATCCCACAGTAGTAGCACTTAAAGTTCTTCTTCAATTTAAACTTACTTCTAGACTTATTCCGATAACTTAAACCTTTACTATTGCTTCTCCTCCTAATTTCTGTAATAAGGACTTCTGCATGTGAAGAAGAAAAACCAGCTATCTTTCTTCTTGTCTCCCCATTCAACATGCTACTCTTCACCAAACTTATGGACACATCACCCTCATGAGTTAAATTAGTAACTGAAACTTTAAAAGTCTCCCAACTATCACGAAGAGTACCGAGAAGCTATAATGCCTGCACTTCAACCTCAAAAGTAATTTTCATAGAATCTAGCTAATTTACAATACCCTGCATTTCATTTAAATGATCAGTAATAGGAGAGTCATCCTTATACTTTAAATTTATAAGCTTCTTAATTAAGTACAATTTACTTCCTCATGCTTTTATGCATACTACTTAACTAACTTACACCAATATGCATGTGTATCATTATCATCTGAGATGTGATTACGAACATTATCATCGATCCATTGTCTAATCTATCCATAAACTTGTCTATTTAACAGTTTCTAATCATCAACAGTTTTATCTTTCAGCTTTGCTGATATACCTAAAATAGGAACATGGTAGTTTTTACAATAAAAGAGATACTTTATTTTCCCCTCCACATATGATAATTAGTACCATTGAGATTAATCATTCTATTAGTGTTAATCTTCATATTCACAAAACCAAGTTACACAACTATAGTTTTGATACCACTTGTTGGGAAAATTATGAACGGAAGCGGTTAATTAGCCATACTCCCCCATAATGATTCAAATTTTTTATACCATTGTCTCAACACTTACTTTAAACTATACAACCTTTTCCTCAATCTACAAATAAAGTCTTCTTTTCCTTTCATTGTGTTACTGAAAAAATGTATTTATGACTCGATTTTTATTATAGTTAAGTTTTGGAGTAGTCGTTCTGTCTCGTGACTTTTTTCCTTATATTTTACGATTTCAACCATACGTTGTTGTGTGTTCTTTTTGTGTGACTGATTTAATAATAGATTATTATTTTTGATATTGTATTATTGCATCCTCATATGTTCAATTAAGAGGAAGAGATTTTTATTAGTGTTTTAGCATTTATATTATGTGCTTGTGATTTATCGAAAATTTAAAACTTTGATTTATTCTCTCCCAATAAAATGCACCCAACATGTAGTCACAGTTGCCTTCCCTTCCACCACAATACTCATAAACACATAACAAAACTTGTTATTACCACCTCATCCTCTCAATGCCTTTTCCCCCTAATGTGGAAAATTCTTCAACATAATCAAATGACAACAAAATAGAAAGTTGAAAAATCAGATGAAAAAATAAAAATTACAACAAGAGCTAAAAAGTGGGTCTACAGCATATTCTCAAAATTATGATTTTAAATCTTAAAATCTTAAAATTTTATGATCATATAGGGACTCATCGATTCAATTTTACATAGAGTCCTAAAATTAGTAAAATGATATAATATTAAGATAAAATTAATAATCAAATTATAAAATCTTTTGTAAGATCTTGATCTTATAATAGAATCTTACGATTCTACTCATAATATATTAGTGATAATGATTTGTGATAAATCTATTATTACTCATTTTAAAATATAATTTTATTCAAATTAATTTAACTACAAAAATAAAAATATGAATAAAATCGAAAGTAAATGTATTCATTAAAATGTAAAAAAAAATGGCATACAAAACTAGAATATAATGTTAAAAAAATAAAATATGTCGATGATTTATATTTATACTATATTTTAGAAATTTAGATAGTTATATTTTATTTTATTACAGTTATATTAACCATATTTATATGTTAGTTTTAATTTGAATTATTAAAATCTTTTGATATTGCTATTATGTTAGACTAAAAAAATATGTTATTTATATTATATTATTAAGATTATAACTTATTTTAGTGAGAAAATATGTTTATATTAATGTTTTATATAAGTATTTAATACTAATATAAATTATCTGATTATTTTTTTATAACTAATTATAAAATTCTACAATTTTATAATCTAACTTTTTTATTGAATTTTATGAACCTTCAATAAATTTTAAGTAAAATTTTAATTTTAACAACTTTGACTCTCCAATCCACTGTGATGAATGACTTCCGTAGAGTTTGGTATGCTAAAAGATCTGCTACAGCATAGCACAGCACTGTACAATAACCTCTGTACTATGTTTAGTTTGCAAATGACACTGTGCATTGGACAAAAATAGGAATGCAGCACAGCTATCTATAATTTTTTTGTACCACAAATATCTCGATACAAAAATTAGGTTATTGGACCACAATTTTTTTGTGGCCGAAATACCCTCTCAATTTTTAGGGTTCCATTCCTCCTTCTCCATCTGCATCGAATCGTGTGCTGACTTTCGCTCATCAAAACAAGCGAGGTAACCTCTATGTGTTCTTTCTCACTCTCTATCTGCCTTTTTTCTTTCTTTCTTTCTGAGACTGTCTTATTCTATTCTTTCTTCTTGTTTTTCTTCTGTATTTTTCTTTATTTTTTAACGGAGAATCTTGAATCAGGATGTCTTTTATTTTTTGATATAGTGTTCATTACTTTTTATTTCAAAATATTATTTAACCAATTTTAGTAATTAAATAAATATATATGATTAATGTAAAGATAAATAATAAATTTATGTATTTCTTGTCATATATATCAAATAGCAAAATTAATAAAATCAAGTTTTAGTTTGGTTTGATTATTTTTCAGTAATTTTAATTCACATATGGCTATTTCCAACTTTTATATATAAATTTGACCTTAAATATATTTACAATGTATCTCCATCAAATGTAAAAAATATTTTTCATTCTATAAGATACAATTTTTGAAAAAAAAAAAATTAATAAGTTGTATTGTGCGTTTTGGACATGCAAAACAAATGCAATATAGGATAAAAGTTAATAATGTCAATTTTACTTTGTACTGTGCAATGTCCATTGCATTCCAAACACTGGAAGTGCACTGAAAACAGTTTAAGAGTTTATTCTGCGTAGTTGTGCAGTATAGTAGTATACTGTTCTTTAATGTCAGTGAACCAAATGCTACCTTTTTGTTGAAAACACAAACAGGGTAAAGGCTCCAACAATTAAGTTGCAATGGCTATCGAGTCTTTAAATAGCGAGGTGATGATAAGGTGATCGAAGTACTAGTAACAGTGGCGAAGCGATTGTTGGGTTTGTGACAAGAAGTAATCAACGACGAAAGGGATAACAACAAAGATGGCAGTCACAACCACCGTCTCTCCC
>STGP01008639.1:5421-16341 GCA_004918865.1 Caryocar brasiliense | reverse complement strand
AGCAATCGTACAGCCAAACATACCTGCGCTTGGCCCAATGATGATGGCAGAATTGCATTTTCTTATCAAAGACAATGACAAAATTTGGTTTCTATTACAAATTCAATTAATTTGGTTCTTTATATATTTTTCTTCCTGACCGGAGCCAATTGTAAGAAGAAATGAAACCCTGAAATGGTAGAGCCCAAGCAATTAAATACATCAATGACTGAAGTGTTGTCAAGGCACTAGGCAATTGTCCTCAAAAGTATAGTTACTTGGAAGTTCAAATTAGTCTTCCTTATCAATCCAAGGAGGCAACATAATTTTGATAGCCATGCAAGCTAATCCGAAAATAATCCTGCTTCAATTTTTTATAAAAAGAATTGTGTCACTGTGCATGTAGATGACCCCTCACATTGATTAGCAATTACTATAGATTTTACATTCAAATTTGCCAGATATCAATCTGAGTCATTGTCCTCTTCAAGTCCAGCCATTTCTCTGAAAATGCCTTTACTGATGACGGCCACTCATAAGATGATATTTCATCTACCATCACTTCAGTTGATAGTCCATCATCAGACCCTACCACCTCAAGCACTATTGTTTAGTTGCCACTGGTGCTTGATCAACTAAATAAGGAACAACATACTTTTGCATGTCACTTTCGGATATCCCAAGGTGACCTCCTGACACATTGACGAAACGAAGTCTTCCTGAATCAGCCAATGTCTTGAGACCAATCCAGTCCTCGGTGAAAAGTTTTGTCTGCACAATATAAATGAAATAGCTTAAAACTACAAACTTTCTGCAGTTCAATTTCCAGCTGATAAAGAAAAAGTTCTATCTTTGCTATGAATTGGCATATCGGTTCACTTTGTTATTGCAACCCTGCGAACTAGGACACGCAGATAAATGTGTGGTTTAGTTAATTGAGACTACACAATCTCCAAGACAACATTTGTGAGAGTGCTTGCACGCGAACATACGTACACATAAACACAGAGATTGTGAGGGCGGAGATAACAACATAATTACTTCTAGAACTCTTTGTCAAATTAAAGATTTGAGTTTATAATTTGTGCAGAAATGAAGGCTATACCTGTTGTGCAGGCACAACTTGTTCCAAAGACCCATCTGGATAATATCCGAACCAAGCAGTTTCTTTAGGTATCAAAACCTTGTCATTCTCGAACTGTTTAATTAGACAAAGATACAGATAAAGAGAGAAATGAGAAATACTCCTAGGTCTTAACATTTGATATCCTTATACAAACCCAAAAGTCCAAGCTTTTGAGTTGGGAGATTAACTTGCCATTTAATTGATATATCTGCGATCTTATTCCTGATCAATGCGAAATTATTCTCGACAGCATTATATAAAGAAAATAAAGAACGGGGAAAATTGAACATGGCAGTGAATGTTAAAGTAGGACAACAGAAAATCCTCCTCACCATGATGAGCACCAAATTGTGCAAGCTACTAAACCTTTGCTTGTACGTTGAGTTTCGATTATCAGGAAGCTCATTGTTGAGCCTAGGAAGAAACCTACATTTATCCAAGTAGTCCGGGATATCCTAGCAACAAGGAATTGATTTCGGTATTGAGATGTCAAGCTATTGTTAGACAATCACAACGTTCGTACAATGTATTGCCATAAGAAGGTATTTAACTTACATTGGGTAATTTAAGATAGCCACTTGGAGCCAGGTGATTCTGCATTTTCACAAGTCGAAATTCAATTGATCGTAAATTTGAAGATGCACTCTAATGGGCATAATGCTGCTACAAGGACAAGGTGGACAAGAGACGGACATATATACCTGAACGTAGTCATTGTAAATACCCAATTTGATTATGTTGTTTGCAACTTCGCACAAGTATCCAGACTGCAACAGCACAATTTCTTCAACTATCAATCAGAGCTCAAGATAGAACGCCACATCTTAAAGCAGAGTAGAACTACATTACAGATTTACTTCAGAAACTAAAATATCTACAATCCAACGGAGGACATTTTAGGTGCTTTCACATTGCCTATATAACTCCAAAGTCTCTTTGCAGCAATAGCTAGCCAGCAGTTGCTAATCATATTACTGAATATAACCGATAAATCATGTATGATCCTTGCAAGGATGCTTAACGACCAGCCAGAAGCACATAGGACACCGGACCATGCATGGTAATGATATCAGGGAATTACATGTTTTAAACAAAGTGGCCTACAATAGAGTTTGAATTGAAGAGGCATGATGATAGTACTTACACCACAAAGTGGAACAGAGGCGGTGCCAGCATGAGGTCCTGCTAAAGAGATGTAATTCTTAACCTGTTAAATAATGAAAAAAAGGAAAAATATTCACCGCTTTGATCTTCAAATGCTGAATATTAAATATGTGAAGAAATGCAACAACACAAATAACAGAAGATGACAAGAGATTAAAGAAACTATCTCATAATGCAGAGTGAAAGAAAGTTCAAGTAGACTGGATTCTTACAGGCGGTCCACCGTCACAGAACTCTATAACACCTCGGCCAATTAAGTTTCCCTGTTAGACCAAAGGCAAGACAAAATGGAAAGGATTGAGAATTGCACAAAATTACAGTGGTAAAAATTTGCAATGTAGAAGCAATGCAATCACCTGGGAAAGACCAACAATGTTGTAACCCCCTTTTAGTTCTTTCATTTCCTTTACCTGCCAGGAATCATATGAACCGTATTAACTGGCGGAGAAGCTTCAAAATTGTTGAAAAAGGAGATATAACTACCCAGAGAGCTTTCCCACCATGTCACAAACAATTTGTGCCTGCAAACATGCGATACAGGGTCAGAGCACAATGTATAGAGAAAATGTTCAACATGATAGTATTTAAGAGAGTGAAACCTGTTCCTCCAGAGGCATAAACCAGGAATCCCATGATCCCCTGCCGACTTCTCTGCACAAATTAAAATGAAAGAACTAATGGCACCATGATTCTCAGAGATTTTGAATGCAAAAATCCAACAGATATATTCCACCACGACTTCTCTAATGGTGGACTCCAAAAAGGATTACAGGAAAGACTCAAGATTGCATTAGAAGACGTTAAAACTAACATCATAACATAATAATTTTCAGAATAAATAGGTTGACACAACGTAGGAAAACAGTTTTTAGAATCGAGCTTTGTTCTAAACTGCTGATTCCCTAAAATACTCCTACATGCTCCTTAGAAAATGAAAAGATCGACAAGTGCCATTTGTTATATATTTTGCATATTTCACACTCAAAACGTTGTACCGATCAAGTATTCAAAGCATTATTGCATATTAAGAATTCTTCTGGAGACACCTGTCACTAGAATCTGATCACTGAATACTTCTCCACAACTTAATGCACATTTGGCAAGTAAAGGTTTATATAAGCAAGAACAGGCACTGGATCTCTTCCATCCAAAGAAACATACATGCAGTATCCTGGAACACCCGAAAAGTCGTTCAGTTGCTCCGTGAACTGTTTCACTCCTCGACTCTTGCAATGATCTCCAATACCTGCCATTAGAAAATGAAGAGAATAACACAATTGAATGAAAAGGGCACAGAAATAGAAAAGCAGATTTTTCCGACATAAAATCTGATTGAAATATATCAATTATATGACATAAACCAAAAGCACCAACTTCAGTCTGGTATCAAACAGAAAGTACATCTGCTGTATATGCCTTCTCTGCCAGTAGTAGTACCATACATGACACCATATAAACATTAAGAGCAAGTTCCTTGACCAAATTTCTTCAGGATAAACAAAGAGTTCAATTTTGCAAGCTCTTTATTATCATCTTCTTCATAATTATCAATTTTCACTAAGCACCCACTTCAGAATCTTCATAGAATCAGCTGACTCAATTGAAACAATAACACTTCTAACATCACTACTATTCTCGACTCTAACACAAATTAAGCCACCAACCACTAACTAACCTAAGATAAAAACAACTTCAAACATAAGAATTAATCAATGAAACCAACTTCAAAATTCAGCCAAAGACAAACAGAAAATCTGATAGAAGGTAGTTACCGTGTAGAACTATGAAAGGAATGGAGCGTGCAAGTGGGAGGATCAAAAGAGTCGCAAGAGTGCAAATATAGGGAAGGGATGGAGAGTGCGAGGCCATTTAAATTCAGGGCCTTTCCCTTATTTCTTATTTCTTATTTCTTACCTTTTTTTTGTGATAATTTTTTGATGAGATCGATTGTCGGACGGATGTCAGTTTATATAGCTCCCGGAACTTTTAAGGGTAGTTGGATACTATTACTATTGGTGTGATGAGATGCATGTATTACGTGGCAAATGGTGATTGGTGGAGGATAAGTTTGAACATGTAGAACCCAACCCTCGACTCGAGATCAAACAAAGTTGTTGCTTTTGCTTGTTGAAGTCACCAAGTGTCATCTGACACTTCACGTAACAATTACTAGTTTTATTTTTTATCGTATCAGAAATTTTTTTTAAATATAATTATTTTTATTTACAGTACTGAATCCCACGAATTTGCGCCAAACCTTCGTAATCATTAGACTATTGACTGTTGTTGTTCTGTCACCTTGTCTGGAATTTAAAAAAATCTTGCTGTCGTTTCCTTTCTTATTTGTCTTTTTTTATGGTATGCTTGCTTTTTGATAAGATTGCTATCTTACAATTTTATCTTATAATTGAATCTTTCTTATGTTCACTTTATCAATTTCATAGATTATTTTAATTTAATATTTTAAAAATTAAAATTAATCAAATTAAACTGATATTGTACTTATTTTATTATTTTAATATTATATATAAAATAAATAAATATATTTTTCTACTTATATATGCTTTTATGTATATTTATATTATTTCTATTATATTATGTTATATTTTTTTTGGAAAAATAAGAATCTATAATTCATAAAAATAATTCAAATCAGTTGAATTAGATCAATCAATTTCAGATAATCAATTCAACTAATTCAAATTAATTTTACGTTTTTATGAATTAAAAATTTTAATTTAATTTCAATGTAAATTGGATTATGATAGTGTATAAAACTTGTATATATTCTTGAAAAAATATATATACATTTTCAAAAAATATTAGTCTATTGGAAAATACATATTTTTTGGTAAGTACGTATTTTTTTGACCGATACATCCGTATGTGCTTCTTAGCACTTTTTTTAAAGGAACATAACTATTCTTATCACTATCATAAATAAGTAAGTCCTTTTTTTTCTTTTTGGTAAACTAAGTAAGTCCTTTTTTAAGTATTAATAATAAGAATTTTTTACTTCGTATCACTAATTTGAGCGTCGAAGTCTCTTTGAGAGTTACCTCTACCTCTCTTTTACTTTTACGTTATTGCTTGTTACAGGTACCCTTAGAAGTGACCAGTTTTTGCGTTATCAAATTGACGTTATATGTAAAAAAGATAAAAGTTTTTCGTTACTAGTTTTACATTATTGCACGTTATAAGTACCAGTAAAGGTTACCAATTTTTGTGTCATTAAATTAGCGCTATATGTAAAAAAGATAAAAGTTTAAACTGCTTTTTAAGAGTGACAACTTCTTTAGACCAACAGAGAAAAATCTTACTAAACAAATACTCATTCTCAGCTTACTGATAACATTCTTAGTTTTTCTTCTTTATAGCTTCAAACTTATTCTAAATAGTATTTTCATCTAAACATTTAAGTTTATTCTACTTAGCAACTTTCTCTCGATAGAGAACTTTTCTATTTTTTAGTAAAACTTAATGTCATTACTCATCTTTTACTCAACACTTTGCTTTATAAGTCTCTTAGATCGAGGACATCCTTAATTTTTTTTTTTTAAATTGCACTAAGTTGTAACATTTATTTGTTATCTCTACGATAATACCTAAAACATAAATGCTCTATTATGGAAGCTAACCACATACACAATTTTTAAATTTGACTCCACGCTGATACCACCTGAGTTTAAGTAGGTTTATATCAATTTCAAGTACGACCTTAGGTCAACAACTATTTTTAAAAATCAAATAAATCTCAAAAAAATCACTTCTAAGTCCTTAAGAAATACTTGAAAATGGAGGACAATTTATAGTGCATAAAATTTACATAATATAAATCTCTTGGTAGTAAAATATGTATACCTCTTCAAAAGATACATGCCTATTGACGTGTATATATTCTTTGGTAGTTACGTATTCCTTCGATAAATATATCTATATGTGCATCTTAACACTTTTTTTGTTTAAAAGCACATTATATTTCTTATCACTACTATAAATAAGTTATAAAAACTTTTTACTTTATATCACTAATTTGATTGTAGTCTACTCCACTTCTCCTTTACTTTTATGTTATTACAGATCACATTACTAATTTTTGAGTGATCAGATTCATTACCAAACTAAAAATACAACTCAATTATCACTCAGTTTTAGTTGTTCCCGTTTATCCGGACGCTAATATTAAGTTTTTCTGAAAAAAATTGGATTTGAATATCAGCATTAAGTCACATTCCATTACTTGTCGGTGTATAAAATTTAGTGTCGATAATTTAGGGATTAAAAATTTAAGTGAATTTATTTTATTTTATTTTATATTTTTAATTTAGAAAAGGTAGAGGACACATTAACTTTAAATTTTAGTTACTTGTATTAAGAATTACAAATATTTGATCAATCACGAAGCAACATTTCAATTAAAAAATGATTAACTTGATTCAAATTTGTTATTATGAAATTAAGTTTTCAATACCACAAAAATTGAATTTTATATCATAAACAAGCTTGAGTATTAACAATCTTGTTTCCTAAATTAATATGTAAAGGCGCCTAAGATGTCAATTCCTTCAAAAAAGCGAAATCGGAAAGCAAAACAACTTTTCTCTTTTCCATTCCGGAATGGAGAGGAGCTGTTTAAGGCTTTGGTTAGCAAATTATTTTTGATTGATAGCTTATAATCAATAATTAAAAATTATGAAAATAGTTATATAAAAGTTAGTTTTAAGTTAAATTCAAAAAATATATTTAATTGCAAATTTATATAAAATTTGAAATTTATTTGTTATTTAGAATTGAGTAATAATAAAACATATATTAAAACTAATTTTAAAATAATAATAGTAACTATTAATAGAACCATTCAACCCAAATACAAATATTTATTGGAACCTTCATACCTTGTGTTAAAATTAATTGTCTAGAGACGTTAGGATTTGAACTCTTAACTACTTGATCACAGAGACTTTAATACTATATTAATAGAATTATTCAACCCAAAATTTAAATTTTTAAGTGAGTTTTGAGAATATATTTTATTATCTAAACATAACAATATTTTTTAACTTGTTATTATCTTAATATCATTATTCATTTGAAATAAGTATTTTTATTAATATTATTTTACACAAAAAAATTGTTCAATTTAATCATTGTTAACAAATTAGTACTTATCAGTCTCGAATGTTATTCTTATGGCAATTTAATTTTTTGACAATAAACACATTTATCAGTATTACTAATATGAATCACAATATATAATGGTGCGTCATTATTCAAAAATAGTAACAAGGGTTATGTTTTAATTTGGAAAAAAAAAAGTAATGGTTTTAATTTTATTTCATACAGTTTAAGAAAAAAAATAGTTATATTACTTTAATTAAAATTTTTTCCTATTATATATATATCCCTAATTAAATATGTTGTTTAAAATAATTAAGTTAAGAAAAGTGAGACTAAATTAATGATAATATAAAAATATTATGGAAAAGTTAAAAAATTATTTTTAAAAATAAAAATAAAAATAAAATTAATATTTTAAAATACTAAAAAAAACTATTATTTTAAGATAGAGTGAGTAATTGTCATGTATCACTAAACATACCTTAAAACAAATAATAAGATCAAAAATAGTGGGAGAAGGACCTGGTTTGTTATGAAGGGCTCTTGCAAGTAAGGGTAAGCATTCATGAATTTAATTATAGGATTGGTATTGATGTTAAATTTTTAATAATAAATTTTTAAATTATATTTTTTTATTAATATTATTTATTAGTGTATATATTTTTTATATTTTATTATTACGTAATTTTATATATTATTTATATTCTTACTTAAATATTAATTTTAGTTAAAAATTAATTTGACATTAATTTTTTTATTAAATATATAAATATGTACAATATATTATTCTATTTTTATTCTAAAATAATAGTTTCATTTTTATTTCTCATAGTTTAAGAAAAAAATAGTTATATTAGTTTAATTAAAATTTTTCTCTTACTTTTTTTTTATATATATACCCTTAATTAAATGTGTTGTTTGAAATAATTAAGTTAAGAAAAGTAAGTCTAAATTAATGACAATATAAAGATATTATAAAGTAGTTAAAAAATTATTTTTAAAAATAAAAATAAAAATATTATTTTAAGATGCTAAAAAAAAGAAAAATAAACTATTATTTTAAGATGGAACATACCTTAAAACAAATAATAAGGTCAAAAATAGTGGGAGAAGGATCTGGTTTGTAGGGCTCTTGCAAGTAAGAGTTAGCATTCAAGAATTTAATTCTAGGATTGGTATTAATGTTAAATTTTTAATAATAAATTTTTAAATTTTATTTTTTTTATTAATGTTATTTGTTAGTATATATTTTTTATATTTTATTATTATGTAATTTTATATATTATTTATATTCTTACTTAAATATTAATTTTAGTTAAAAATTAATTTTACATTAATATTTTTTTATTAAATATATAAATATGTACAATATATTATTCTATTTACACAAAAATACTTAAAATAACATTATTCTTCTTTCTCATATGATTCAAAATCAGGGTTTATATTATTATAACTCAATTTTTTAAAAAATTATCACTTCTGTGTCTTTAATTTTTTAGATTAAGAGTTCTTAAAAAATTAATTGTCCCTTCTCTTCATTTTTTCACTAAATAAAAGGTCACAATCTAATTTTTTACTCAAATATTTCTAAATTATTGTAGTCAATCTTAGAATTGTATCACAGTCTTTCCATTATGCTACAACATAATAAATCATCATCTCTATCAATGATGTAGCAATCTTCCAAAAAATTTATTTAAAAATGGAATGAAATATTAACAAAATAAAAATAATGAAAAATAATGAAAAACAATGGACTAAATAAAAAATTAAAATAAAAGAGTTGGAAAGTTCACTTACTAAATTATTTGTAAACTTAATTGGATAACATAAACATGTGTACTAATTTAGAGATTCACTTTTAAAAATCTAATGACGAAAAGTATGACACTTCATTATATTTATTAAAAAAAATAATTACCAAAAATTAATTAATTATTTATTCATTAGTAATTATCTGATGTGTATGAACTTAATTGGGTGTCAGGGAGATGCCTGTCAACTGGGAAAGTAATCCAAGCTTCTCTTTCCAGTGAAACAAACCGCTGAAAACTTCAACTAATCCATCCTGATATTTGTAACCCTATGAGTTAGTCTTCCGTGGATAAAAATAGTTACTTTCTATTATTTATGAATAACCTAACCAGATTTTGCTGGGTCTACTTCCTGAAACCCTGACGTGTTTCAGAAATTCAAGACCCTTATGAAGAATGAAGCATGCTACAAAATAAAAATGCTCGGGTCTGATAATAAAACTGAGTTTACTCCTCAAAATTTTGACAGTTTTCACAGGATTGTTGGTATCAAACATCAACAAGATTTGAGAGATGTTAGGTGTTAGAAGAACATCAGAAATAATTTTTATACCACTGGAAGTCTTTACTACCACATCTCCCTTGTCTGTTACTTTAAGGATGATTTCTATTTCCTATTTTTACCCTCGAAGAGTAAGTTGAGTTTTGAACATTTCTGAAAATGGTGTAATATTGTTAGCACAAGCACTTTCGACATGCCATGTCTGATTTGAAGAGTCTGCTGTATAGCAGGAAGACATGAACAATTACTTCCACTGCTCCTGATCATTCTCTGCAGCCTGAGCTCTTTGATCGAGCTGCATTACTTCTGATTTGCATGCTTTCTCTACATATCCAAACTTTCTGCAGTTTCTGCACCAAACTCCTGGTTTAATCAGCAGAAGTTGGCAAAATGCCCTTTCTTTTTTAGTGTGGATAAAGAGGATAGGTTCTTGCTTTGTCTCCGCTTCTGCTACTTTCTGCGTTCTCCTTGTCTCTTCTATCAACAAACATTTTATTTTCTAGAGGTTTGACAGGAGCTTTTCCTTTCTATTTGGCTGGAAAAGCTTCCTCTGAGACTTCCTCCGAGACTTCCTCTTCTCTAATTTGTCTCCTTCACTCTTATGCCTGTAAGGCATTGATCAGCTCAAAAATTGAAATCTAAGTTAGATCTTTTGAACCTTCAAGTGAAGATATTTTAGACTCAAATATTTCAAGTAAGGTTCCAAGTATATTTTCTACTAACTTTTCTTTAAGAAGTCTAATTTGACTTACTACTTTCATCAGTCCGTCACAGTAGTCTTTAATGGTTTTTGCATTCTTCAGCTTCAGCAGCTCAAGTCTTTTTGAAATTGAGCACCTGCATTTACTTGATATTTTTATTGCCTTGATACTCTTCCTAAACCTTATCTCATACTCCTTCAGTTGTTTCACATACCATAATCCTTGTGAATATGATATAAGTTACCGCAGAATGTATGGAGATGAGAGTTTTAAACTTTTTGTACTCTCTTCCCTATGATTTTTTAACTGAACTACTGTAGGATTGTTTGGCAATAGCAGCGGATTTCTATCTGTCTCCACTACCTCCCATAAATCAAAGACACTTAAGTATGCCTTCATTTTTACAGCCCAGATTGTGTAATTCTTTCCAGCAAAGATGAGTGATGAGAGAGGTGTAAAACTAGTAGAAGACATGACTTGTTTTCTGTTTCAGGTTTTTTTTTTGTTCTTTCA